>NDXB01008383.1:0-90014 GCA_002631895.1 Agapornis roseicollis | reverse complement strand
TGAGGTGTCCCTGCTTATGGCAGGGGGGTTGGAACTGGATGATCTTAAGGTCCTTTGCAACCCCAACTATTCTAGGATTCTATGATCTCCTTGCTGAATAAAACCAGTGCACATACTTAAAATATTTTAGTGACGTGTCATGGGCAGGTAAAAATGAATTAAAAAATAACAGTTTTTTACCCCAAATGTGTTGTATAGAGATTTGCTGATGAGCAGCCTTGGATAGAAGGATGTATATGAATGAACTGTCATCATCACAGGGAATGGCATACTAACAAAAATAAAGGAGTTAACATAGCTGTTCCAAAGCTGCACGCAGTGCACTAATGGTCTGGAAGGCTTGCAGGGGGGAGGTCACTTCTGAATGGCTGAAGTCGTTTTGCTTGGAAGAGAACTGGAAGGAAATGAGAAGGGCAGTTGCAGTCCTTATGGGGCAGAGAGTTTATTTCCAGAGGGATGACCCCTATTACAGCTGCATCCGAGATGCTAATCACAAATGTAAAAGCAAATGTTGCCATAAGGGTTTCTTTGGAGAGAATATATTGTTCTCAACAGCAGAAAAAGAAGCAAATATTCTGAAGAATTAGTAAAATCCTGGAATGGGATTTAAAGTGAAAGGTTCTTTTTTATTTCCTGGGAATGGCTGACCTTCCTAAATGAATCACTGATGAGCGCTGCCACTGCTACCCCTAGGTCTCTTATTCTGGTATGAAAGAAGCCCTTTAATAGAGTCAGCCCTTTAATCAGTCGTGGTGTACATACTAAGCCCAGCCATCTGCTAAACTTCACCTGACCCTCTTACTGTTTCTTAATTACACAGCACAGCCACAAATTGCAGCCAGCTTCAGCCTCACCTGTCTGAAATCACATTGAGTTTTACCTATGACCCACCTGAGGCTCGTGCCAGTTTTCACTTTGTCTTCAGTAGCTGCAGCTCTCAGAGGGTGCCTTTAAAAGCACTCTCAGTGGTCACTGCAAGCTTTCTAAGCCATTTAATTATGTGGCCAGGCTGGGGAAAGAGAAATCGGGGAAGGTGTCACTGGAGGAAAAAGTGACCAAAAAGTCTTCTCTAAATTTCGTTTCTTCTGCTATTTGGCAGAAAGTACCTGTTTAAATTGCTTAAATACAGTAAGTTCGTTTGTGGAGCACAGCGGTACTGTCATGGGAGCGATATTACAAGACTAGAAACCCTTTCACCTTCTGAGGTCTTCAGTTCTCCTGCTTAGAGTCTCAATGGGCAAGGTAAGGATTGGGAATGGTGTTGCCCTTGATGCTTTACACAAAGTGGAGTGTAAAAGGGGGTTGTGAAGCAGTCCGAGTTGTACAGAACAACTGATTATACCTGGCTATTACTGCATATTTTTTATGTCTTCTCATTATCTCCAAAGCTGATGGAATAGAAGAAATAAAATAATTTCTAAAAGGTAATTGCATCTTGCTGAGCTGTTGGAAAGGCCACCTGATTCATTAAGTCTTAGAGCAAAGCATTTCAAAGCACATTAAAAAACCCCATCCACTGTTCTCAGTGAGTAAGATTCACGTGAAGGTTTCTAATGTCTCTAATCTGTCCTGAGTACATCAGTGATGTGCTGTTTTGTAGCCCTGACTTCTAAAGCAAATAGATGTAAAGCCTTAACCAGTGTGTATTCATCCATTTTACAGTAGCTATTGTCTCTACTAGCCCAGCATCCCCTTAGGAAACAAAGTCTCTATTTTTAATCCAGTCTGGGGAGAAATAGCACCTTTTTAGAACATTTACTTTTCCTTCAGGCAGAACTTTTCCCAGCAGCTCCATTCCTGACGTGCCTCTGTAATATAATGGGGAAGCAGTTTAGGCTACGTGGATTGAAAACTCAAGTGTTTAATTATTCCAGTGAAGCATGCTAATTATAGGTATTCGTGGCCTTGCTCGGTGCACAGCAGAATTTCTTTTATCAGGAGCAGCTACAACTTACAGAAACTCCATTTATTTTCTCTGAGGGCTTACAGGACAGTTTCAAACAGCAAATGTAGATGGTAACTGAATGTGTTAGGATACAAATGTTTGGAGGTAAATAGCCTGTTTGCTTAAATGTCATCAAAGCATTTGTTGCATCAACAAATCCTCTAGAGTTCTTGTTTTTCATATACATTTTAATACATGTAAACCAAGCATAAATTTGCAGTTTAAGACACACTCCCACAGCACCAGGGCTCTTTTGCTCTCTAATTGTCTCTCTTAAATGACAAGCGTGAAATACATAGCGCTGTCCTCAATCACAGCTTGCAGATTGTTCTGTCAATTTACTCAATTTTAGTCCTTCTTATTAGTATTTAAAGAATAAAGCCTTTTTCCTCCATCTTCACAATCTGGGGGTCAAATGCAATGTCGTTTCTAGTGCTTTACAGCTGCTTGGAGAAAGCAAGGAGGTAGCCTAGAGAAATAGCTCTATTTTAAAGGAAAATATTCAGTAAGGTAGAAATGATTTGGAGATTGTTAGTTATTTTAATTAGTAGTGATTTTGAGATTAGTGATTTAGCTCTGTTTAAGAGCAGGCTTTTTCAACAACCAAACGGAGCCTGTCACCATGGGTTGGGAACCTGCACAATTCAGCTGCAGTTTATTCCTGGATCTGAATTTGTAGAATGAAAATTAGCAGTGGATTACATTGGATTTATGTCCCAGATGTAGCTGTTTGCTTTGGGAGCTTTTTCATCATATGATAATATATGATATGATTGGATACAAGGAAGAAATTCTTTGCTGTGAGGGTGCTGAGGCACTGGAATGGGTTGGCCAGGGAGGTTGTGAGTGCTCCATCCCTGGCAGTGTTCAAGGCCAGGTTGGATGAAGTCTTGGGTGCCATGGTTTAGTGTGAGGTGTCTGTGCCCATGGCAGGGGGGTTGGAACTGGATGATCTTAAGGTCCTTTCCAAACCTAACTATTCTATGATTCTATGATTTTCATTTATACAAATAACTCTATCCTTTTCCTAATCAAACCTCTTCTTAGGTTCATTGCCATTCAAACTGTGACAGTGTTGGATTCTTTGATACCTCAGGTAAAACACGTAGCTAATATAGATGTTATGTCCATCAGTCACTCTGCCTTAAAGGGCTGGGGGTATGACAAATTGCATCTCTCTGTAGTTGTTTGTTGTTCAGCATCTTGCTTTCTGCCTTGCTATGCCCTTGATTCATATTTGTTTTGTGCATCTCTGAGTAATTGCTTCACCAGCAGTTACCTTTACAATCCATGTGACTAAAATCTGACTTTCCCTATTTTCAGTTTTCCCTGGTCCCTTGCATTTTCCTTCTCTTAGAAGTACTTGCACACATCCCCTGGTATGAAACTTGGGGGTGAGTGACTGGAGAATGCTCTTTTTGGCTTGCCTTTGGGGTGGTTTTTTGCTTCATTTAATTCTTTGCACATAGAGCCACCAGCACAAAGCTATCAGGGACCATGGTGGCATCCTGGGGAGTGCTCTGGATTCCCCTGTGTTGTTTGGCTGATTGCATTATCTTAGCAGCGGAGTGAGAAACAGTAGAGCACAAACCCTTTGGGGAATCACTGAATGCCTTCACGCCAGCTAATTTATTGTTAACAGCATATCACTGCTCAGCTTGGGTATTTGCTTATGCTAATTCTTTCAAATGAGTTACTATCATGGTGGTATAGCTAATAGGAGGTGCTTGAGCAGTTGTATTCTCCTCATCCCAAATCTTGCCAATCATAGTAAGATATTGCTTGGAATTAAGAGAACTCCATTTCTAGCTGAAAGCATGAGACTCAAAGTGCTTTTTTCTTTACTGTGTTCTTGGGTCACGCTTTGATCTCTGCCAGGCAACGAGGCTGCTCACATCCCCTCATTCATGGCCAAATAGCTAATTTTTCCTAGCTATTCCCTTCAATGTGTTATAGATCCGAAATCTTTACAAAGGCTGGGAGACTTCCCAAGAAAGCTAAAATTGCATCTTGTGTGTTCAAAGGGCTGAGCCAAGGTTTGGGGCAAGCAGCTGCTTTGAAAAGGACACATGGCCAGAATCTTGAATGTTCTGGTCTTACTTTTTATGACATTAAAAAGGCCCATGTATCTGGGCAGCTTTGGCTTTAAGTTATGTTCTTAACTGCCTTAGCTAATATGTGTTCCCCTTCCTTGCAGTGACTTCTTGCCTGACCTTGGACTGATCCAAAAAGTTAGATCCAAACAAATGTGTCCAACGTGTATCTCAGGCTCCTAGTGAAACCCCAACTCCCTCAGGCTTAGCAGCCATGAAATAATGGAAATAGCATCATGAAATAAGGGAAACTTGTTCTGCTTTAGTGAACTTAGAAGCAATCCAAGACCAAAGGCCTGTTAGATGTGACACGGGAGAACACTTCCTACACGCTTCCTGCGGATTGCAGAGATGACTTGAACAGCAGCGATATTTGCTGTTGAAATGAACAGTCTGTAATGGTGTTATTACTGTCAAAATAGAGAGATGACGATAATTACAGTCTGTCCTCGGCAGGTAAGTGGAGCTCAGGAAAAGTTGCTTTGCATGTCAAGAATTAGACAAAATTAGGCCCAGTACCCTGAACGCAAGCGAGGCCAGGCAGAAGAGATTGTTCTCCAGACAAGTTTCCTGTTGAATTTTCTGCCTGTGGCAGAGTCTCTGTATGAGCCTGAAGTCACTTTTTCTTCTTGTGTCTCATTTCTTGCTCTGAAATGAAGATGATTCTGTTTCACTGGACAGGATAAACTGCAAATCCAGCTTAAGCGTTATTGCAAGATTGTTCTTCTCTTTCTCCATATTTTCAAGTAGCTCTGATTGCAATGGTTACATTTGATGAATAGATATTCTTCCCTGGCAACAACTTGCACACAAACTTGTCTTTTGCTTTGCACAGAACTATGCAGCCTTGGAAGTCCTTGTGGTAAGGAAGGTCTCTGGGGAAAAGGCTCTTAAGGTTAAATAGAAACAAGCATGGGACTAGGCATGCAAGCTGAATTAAATTCAATCACCTTCAGTTTGTCTCCTCTTCATGCAGCTCTGTATTTAAGATTGAGACATGTTTGGGCAGCATGAACCCAATTACTGCATTTGAAAACCAGCAAGAGCTGAGCAGCTCCAGGTGAGCCTTGTGGGGTTTTTTCTCATCAGGGTCTAACTTCAGCTGTCCAGCGTGGAGCAGTTCTACCGTAGATCAAGATGCTCTGCCATTATCTGTATTTCATGGTGTCAGTACAATGACAGGCACAGTCTGCAGAGCTGTCACTTGAGCCAGGGCTGCATTCTGCAAGGTTATGCTCTGGCTAAAATTAACATTACTTTCTGTTGGTGCCCAGCACTCAGAAACTCCTTGTCAACAAAAAGATCACTGCAAGGGGTTTAGTCCTCATCCATCACACTGTCACTGCACCACGTGCCCTTCAGCCACAGTTTCCTTTCACTTTATCCTGAGTTTTTCCATGAGACCCCTTCTGTCAAGTTCCTTTTTGACCTTGTAATTCAAACCCTGTGATTCAAGTAGTAATGTGGTCAGCTCTTCAGATCTTAGAGGTTTATTGGGATCCACAGCTGCTAATAAAGTTTAATGGCTGGAAGTTTAGGGAGAACGGGTTTAGGTCCACCTGGTTTTCGGTTCGATGAAGCACCAGCATATCCTCTCACAACTCTTCTAATCTCTCACAAAAATGCCATGTTTGGCAAATTTGGCAAAACCTGTCACATTTGTTAGAAACCCAAACACAGTTGAATTGAGGTACCTGTGGAAAGGGGATTTTTGCATAGATCTGACTGAATCCACCGGCTGCTTTTCAACCATCTCCTGGTGCTATGGAGTTATATAAGGGAATTTGCAATAAATCCTTATTAATAATAGCAATTCTCCGAAGAAGCAGTTACCTTTCTCTGTGCTGTTGCACCCTGGTGCTTACTGCTGAGAAGCTGTCATACTAATCAGGATGAGCTGAGTGTGTATGATGAATACAGCTTTGTTAAGGGCTCATTGTGAAAGTATAAGGAAGGGGGAGAAAGCAACAATGGTAAAAGCAGCCAAGATATCTTGCTTTGAAGGAGAAAAACCCTATCTTCAGTGCCTAGGGGGAAAATGGAGCAAGAAAAACCAGGTCACAGTAAGGATACAATGAATGAAATTTTGTAGAGCTAAAGGAAGGGCCAGGACTGATTTGTAGCTGTTACAGAGCAGCTAAAGCTGCAAAGGGAATGTGAAGGCTGACATGTCTAGCTCCCAACTGTTGCTTTGGTTGCCAACCAACTTGGAGATGCATGCTCTTTCCTTGGTGAGGGTCACGTAGCTGTGAAGGGAGGCAGAAGAATGCAGTTGAAAAGTTATATATCCATAGGTTCAGGTTAACTGACAAGTGTAGCAGATACTTCCTATACTGACAGGGCTATCTCAGAGTACCTGTGAAATATCAGGTGCAGCTATCCATCTGCCTGCAGCATCAAGACAATAGATCTTTCTGCAATGGAATTGCTTGTGGTGTTATCCTGCATGACACTGTTGGCAAATATTTCCTCTCTGTGGCAGCATTTCTTCAGGCTGTAGCTTTGTAAGGACTTGTGTATTGGCTTTATATAGGAGTTGGCTGAGATTAATGGAACTATTCAGAGCAGAAGACACACCGAAGCTTCACAGAATAGAAACCTGCAGGTTGGCAATGATTTTTCCCATTTCCAATTCACCAAACCATGTGGGTTTTAAAGCAATTAAGAAAATGATACAGAAAATAACATACAAAGGTCATTCCCCCCCCCTTAGGCTTCTTTTAACAAATATGTGTTTGTTAATATTGTTAACATATGAATAGATATGTATTTGGTGGAGCCATGCCCAAGTTTTAGCAGTATCTGTGCTAGTTAACCTGACTGGTCATGCTCAACTTCAGTATTACTGTCTGCTTCTGAACAAGGTTTTTCTGCCCAAAACACTGCTTTTGCAAACTGTCCAGAGGTTGTTAACGCTTCCTCTAGTACACAGAACCCAGCTGTACAGTTAGAGATGTAAGTGATGTGGCTTTATATAGCTACTTGGTCCCCATTTCAATATAGGTATGAAGTGATACTATTCCTTTCTTCCTCCTGCTGAGGATCTCCCATCATTGGCTTACTGGTGTTTGGACTGGACAGGTTGGTTTGTACTGGACACGGGGGAACAGGAAGCATTCAAGGTAGATATTGGGTCATGTGGCTAATGCCTCATGGAAGCTTGAGGCTGAGGTGTTCTATTCCTGATCCAGCAAAGAATGCAGGTACATATTTATTTCCTTTTATTTCTCAAAAGCTTTGTATCCAAGTGTTTTGCAGTGGAAGGGCAGTGAAACTGAGTTACGATGTGCTGTACATACGGTTGTGGTGGGAGGCTTAATACTCAGCATCTGCTCCAGCGTGAAGGGCTGCAGCAGCACACCAGGGCTTTGTTTGTGGGAAGTTCAACAAACTAATAGTAAAAACTTAGAGGGGAAAAATCAAAGTGGAGCTACCACCAATGATGAGGTAACTCCTGGAGTTGTGAGGGGGGGGGAAGGCTGTCTTGCGACTTTATTATTGCTATCGATCACATTTATGAAGATGATATGAAGTAGCAAACTGCTCTAATACCAAAAAGAAAGGCAGTTAGAGCAATGCAAAGTGGTCCATCACATAGTGGATCTGACAACTTTATTGCTGCAATGGACTAATATTGCAGAGGGGAAATACAGTACCCATAAGTTATTTTGAACCAAAATGCTGTAGCCAACGTGTTACAATATGAAATTTATGTTTTATGAGCATCAATAATTATAGTGAGTGGTTACCAAAATGGAGAGGCGAAGGGAATGAAATGAGATGTCACAGCCAGAGCAACTCCTCTCTGTTCCATCTCTTACAACCATTCTGTGCATCTGTTAGCACTTGAGCTCAGAGGGACTAATCCAGCACCAGCTGATGCTGATGAAAGGACATCTATTATCTTTAGGGACTTCTGGATTAACACCAGGTTTATTAAAACTCAGTCTGGGCCCAGTTGGCAGTTTGGGAGGTGAAATTATCTTGTTTCCATGAGCGTCTTAAACATAACTTGTCTAGGATGCCTGTCACATATGCAGTGTTTTTCCAGGTTTGAGGAATCTGCTACTATATTAGTAAGTAAAAAGATGTATAACATGGAAGTGGACTTTCAGATGTGTCTTTAAGGATCTGGTTTTCAACTGAAGAGAGTGCTTGCTGTGTTTTTGTATTCTCTTGAAATGCCTTTATCTGGGACATTTAAGCCTAGATCTTAAGGTCCCTTCCAACCCTAACTATTCTATGATTCTGTGTGTGGAACAGGCTTTGCTCATATAAAAAGTGAGGAGCTCTGGACATACAGGCTCAGGTCCTGACTCTGGCTTCACCTAAGTTGTAAAATCTAGACTGTGTCTCTGTCTGCAAAGTCTGTATATTAATACCTCCTCATTCAAAAGGTCTATTGTAAAACCAGTGATGATTTTGAGATCCTTCACTGGAAAATGTGCTATTGAAAGGGCTGATGGAAAATGGAAATGTATCAGACATTCCTTCATTGTTTTCAAGATGTGCTTTGCAGAATATAACCTAGAGGCTAACTCACCATGAAATGTATTATTCACTTAAACACTGCATTCCTATATTGTGTTCCAACTGAACAATGCTTCCTCCTGCTTGCTATCAGAAGGAACAGTCTGCTGCAGCTACTCCATAATTGTTCTACTAATGTATACTTTATTAAACTCCTGCTGTTTTCGTGAGTGGTTGATCCCTAAAAATAGCCTGATTAATAAAATGGATGTCAATTGGATCCATCTTTATGGATTTTTCCCATGGAATTAGACAGTACTAAGCAGTAATTTGTTTTTTCGTTTTCTTTTAGTGTTAAGCAATGCCTGTGATTGTCTGCAGTGGTGCTAGTGGGTTGTTAGGAGGAATCTGCATTCAATTCAGGTTGGCAGTGATGAGCAGTCAGGTGTTAACTGGTCTGTTGTGTCATGGCAACCATGGAACAAATTATGATGCCACAAGCCCAAGTGAGCTGAGTCTGGATGAAGGCCCTTTCCTTAGATTTTAACCTTACAAAGTCTGACAATAAAAATGGTTGGGGAGCCCTCATTAAAATCTCATCTGCATAATTGCATGCTGTGTATTTTAAATTCCCTTTGTAATTTCAGATGGATGCAATACAGGTTTGTATGTCCTTTGGTTGTTTTCAAACCACAACCATTATGACAGCGTTTCTCTGGCTGTTTTCAGGCTGCAAAGACACTCGAACAGAGCTCTGGTAAAAGTTGTTATGCAGTTGTTAGGCAGTATTTCATTCTTCATTTGTGTCACATATTCAGATGTTAATGGTGTATTGTTTGGAAACTACTATTTTGTCACAGAATATCAGTGAAAAACCTCTTTACTAAGTAGTTCAATGTCATGATATGCTACACATTACAGTACCTGTGCATGGCATTTGAGACTCTTATATGTTCACTTGAAAGGAGAAATGTGAATTATAACAGGATGGGCTTGCATGGGGGCTCTCCTGCACTCTGTACAGGCATAGCCTAGTACTGGGGGTCCTGAGGGAAGTGTAGCCTTTGCTGGTTAGCTGATCACCACCCACAGGGCTTTGCAAGGCGGATGTTGAAGGTGGCAGAGCACTGGTAACAGGCTGCCCAGGGAGGCTGCGCAATCTCCCTTTCCAAAGACATTCCATACCCTGAATGTGCTCCTGTGTGACCTGCTCTAGGTGGCCCTGCCTTGGCAGGGGGCTGGACTCAATCATCTCCAGAGGCCTTCCAGCCCAAATGATCCTGTGAGATGCTGAAGGAATAAAGGTGTGCAAGCTCCAGGCACGGGGTTCTGAGAGCAGAGCTCTGGGGCTGGCAGCACTGATCTGCTCTGCGGTGCCTTCAGCCGCTCTGACCAAGCCCCGGCCATTCTGGCAGCATCTTCCTGCCATAGGCAGAGCCTGGGAGCGGTCCTGCCTGCGCAGCTCCTGTCCTACCACACGGCGGCGCTGGCAGATAGAGGCAGGAGCCTCAGGAGCCAATGGGTCCGCAGCCGTGCGCAGGCAGGGTCCGCAGGCAGAGACCCTGCCCTGAGGTTGGGATGTGGCCAAGGGAGCAATCTGGGGTCCGGAGCACTCCCTTTTAGGTGTGTTCTGGAGTGGTTTGGATCATTGGCCATAACGGTGCAGGCACCCGTGTGACGTCCCAAAGCTGCGGTTGGTTTTAGTGCGGTTTTACTTGAGTTTGAGCGCTTCATCAGGGGCTGTAGAAACAGGGCGAGGGGTGGAAACTTAAACAGGGGAGACTGAGCTGAGCTCTTAAGCAGAAGCTGTTCCCTGTGAGGGTGCTGAGGCGCTGGCACAGGGTGATGGCCCAGAGAAGCTGTGGCTGCCCCATCCCTGGCAGTGCTCAAGGCCAGGTTGGACGCAGGGGCTTGGAGCAAGCTGCTCCAGTGGAAGGGGTCCCTGCCCGTGGCAGGGGTTGGAGCTGGGTGAGCTTTAAGGTGCCTTCAACCCAAACTATCCTGTGAGTCTGTGATTATGCTTACTGAAACAACGTGCTAAATCCATTGAAATAACACTATTGGCTTTGCTGGGATTGCTTCCCAGGATTAATTTGTGTTTTTCTCCAGTGGTATGCAGCAGGCATTCACTGCTTTGAAAAACCATGGAGTAGGCGCCGCACAAGCCCTCTGCTTTCTCACGTGAATGGCATCTTTCTGCTTAAAAAAGCAGCAGGCTGTGAGGTGCTGCTCTGAAGCATGGCATTCTCCTCTGTCTTCCCACATGTTTGATGGAAAAGGTCAGCAGAACACTGAAGAGATGAAGGTTTTTTTCTCTGTGAGCATCCGTCACCTGAAACGGGCATGCGAGTTGACATCACGTAGGGTTTGACATCGCTTCATTCGTGCTCTCTGCAATATAGAGACCATGAGGATCCTGGCTGTATTCAAACCAGCTTTCTGACCAAGCTACAAACGTGAAACTAAAATCTCAGAGGTTTTAGAACTTGCTGCTTCCAGTGCAGTCTCTCCCTGTCAAGCTGGAGGGCACACGTATGGCTCTTGGTGCCATACTTTAGAGTATTTTAGTCTTCTAATGTGTTCATCTGCACAGAACCTGAGCAACAGGGCAGGAAAAGAAGGGAGCCTCCTGACTTGCCTAATTTCAGCAAGTACAGTAAAGGGTTTTGCAGGAGTCTTCTTGGAATATGCAATAACTGAGAAGTGTTTTCCTTTAATGGGACTGCATTGATCCTGTGGATCTCTGCCATTCTTTTCATTGCGTTTCCTTTTCAGCGTGAGTAATCAATATCAGTAAGTGGTATTTTCTCTCCCAAACAACAAAAATCCTGAGCTAGATTTGAGGCTAAATTGTCATGCAGAAAAGCTCTGCAAATAAGGGGTTTGGAAACAGCCTAATACACATGTGTCAGACATAGTGCATTTAAAGTGCAGACAATCGAGTCTGGGCTGGTGTGCATGCAGCAGAATAGGCTGATGAGTGCAGTCAAATACAAGGCTCAGCAAACAGTTTTCCTCTGGCTAGGAGTTACGTTCTACTCAATACTTCTAATCTGTTCTTCAGATGCAGGGTTGAAGCCTGCTCATCAGTTGCTGATATGCTTAATTCACTTGAAGTGCCCACAGGTATATTGTACTTCATACTGGCTTTTGACATCTTGGATTTTAATTAAGCTTACCCTGTAGGAAATAAGATGCTAACAACCAGGCTTACCTCAGTAACACAACATGATGCCTGGAATGAAATCTGCTGCCTGTGCCCCTTCCAAAGCCTGTGCTTTTTAGTGTATAATGTCTCCAGAGGGACCAGGCTGTGTGCAACGTCCAAACCTGCCATGAGAAGAACAAGGCATGCTTAATTTCTAGCTTACTATTACTGCAGCTTCATCAGGGTGGGAACATTTGTGTAGCTATTCCATCATGTTGGGGAGAGAAGCAGAAATGAACATAGTTTATTTTAGAGAAGGGGAGGGGGAAAAGTGCTGAAGGTTTTGGGAATACAGAGGATGTTCTTGCTTTAAAGGAAGAATGCCTTTGAGAGTGCAGGGGTCTTATTTGACTTGTCAGCACCACCCTGTTTGGCACTATCCTAGGGTCAAGAACAGCATATAGTGAGGTTTTCACCCGCTTGCCCATGCTTAGCACTGGAATCTGGTAATAGGGATCATTATTTAGCAACTTGGTGTAATGGAAGGAGCCTTTGATACCTTTTAGACTCAAAGCATAGGCACTTGGTCAAAACCTTATGGGGAAATAACTTGCTGTGCCTCAACTGATACGTGGCTTCATGATGCCATTCATGGGAAGTGCAGTGTCATTCTGAGTGATTTAATCTTCTTTTAGTGGTGGTGAAATCCGTTTGAATCGCCTCATGTTTGCCCTGGGAAGCATGTGGTGCTGTGGGCTGGAAAGGGGCATTTCACTGCTCTAAAGTGACCCTGTCCAGTGTCAAAGCTGTGGTCTGCACACAGAATTCCTTTCTGCCAGTGGTGAGTGATTGTCAGGCACTGCTTTAACTGAAGAAGCCAGCCTTTTTTAGGGCTGGTCATTGAACACACAGAAACCCAGCTGCAGAATTGCTAGCCTTAAAGAGCTAACAGGCAATGTGAATACCCCATCCCTGGCACTGTTCAAGGCTAGGTTTGAGGGGGCTTGGAGCAAGCTGCTCTAGTGGAAGGTGTCCGTGCCTGTGGGCTTGGAACTGGATGAGCTTTAAGGTCCCTTCCAACACAAAGCAGTTTGTGATTATATCAGTGTACAAAAATAAGATGAGAAGGGAGAGGGACCAAAAGGAAGCCCAAAGAAACAGTGAGACAGCTCTGACAAGTGTGAGAGGGACTGACTTCAGCTTAGCTTTCTAAAAAGAGCCGAGGAGGAAGAGTTTTGTGTCAGACACTGGTCCTGGAGCTCCTGCTGGCTTCAGTGACGTTGCTTTGTCGACATTAGTCCTGTCATGTCCTGGAGCAGGGAAGCTGGTTAAGGAATAGTTTATTTGCATGGGGTTTGCAATGTTTGCCCCTTTCAATCCAAATACATTTGCTTCTCTTTGTTCTCAAAGAGCCTGGAAAAAGCAATAGCATAAAATGCAGTGACAGTGAGGAATGACTATAGCTAGGCTTGAATCAAACTGCAGTGGGATTATACTCCCTTCTTCATTTGCATTATGGGAGAAGAGCAATCTTCTCTTCCAGGAATATAGCTAAATCACAGGTGGCCTCCAAACAATTTTCAGCTGTGCCAAATATGTATCAGAAACATTATTGAAATATTTGCCTTGCCTCCATTCTCCATCTGCACTGTCTGCTAATGCTGCCGTGCAACACAGAGATGTCGGAAACATGAGTACATGAATATTTTATGGTAGGGAGGGTTCAGATTTGGTGTGAGAGCCATGCTGGTACCTGAGCTGCTGAGGAGGATAAAATGACTTCTTCAAGACCGGTCAGAAAGACAGAGCTTTAACAGTTGAGTTCCTCAGCGCTGCTGTGATCAAGGAAAGAAGGAATGTGGCTATGGGGTAACTTTTGTTTTATCCTTCCTCCCTGTTAGCTCAAGCTTGGCTTTAATTGCCAACCAAACTACAGCTCTTTTGCAAAGTACTAGCAGAAACTGTGGGGATATGCAGGTTTGTAACACCTATATGTTATTCTGACAGGTTCACTTGAGCTGACTGTATTCACTGGAGACCTTGCACTGCATGCAGGACATCTGAAAGGAAATCCATTTACAAAAGCTGCCTCTGCCAGTTTAAATAGCATCCTCAAAAGACACAACCGCTTCAGTGAAGACTGAACTGCATCGCTTCTCTGCCCTCCTGAACTTGTTTTTCTGATGCTGAACTACTTTGTCTTTCATTTCTCTGACCTGAGCCGCTCAGGTCAGAGATGCTTGGAAAGCGATGAACAGAAGTTGCCCAAATGCACACTCCTATTTCCAACACCATAGAGTGTGACAAGCTGATTTAGATGTCCAGGTCAAACAATTCTTTTCAGTTGACTGCATCAACCATCCTGGGTGCAGTTGTTATCTTCTATGTTAAGGCTTTGTCTTGCAAGGTGCTTTTTGTTGTTTTGACTGGGCTGGAGGGTGCAGATAGGACGTTGCTTCAGCAGCCTATGACTAATGTGTGTCAGACTTTTGTTGTCACAATGGGACACCAAGGTCCTGGCTTCCCTCTGCCTTGCCCAGACTCTTGCGACGCAGTGTGGTTAATACAGCCCAGATGTGATATAATGTGTCCAGGAAGCAAGACTGCTGGACAAATCACTTCATGTAGGTGCTTCTGGAGAAGAGGGAGTTGGAAAATGCTTTGGCAGCTTAAAAAAGGGGAAAAATAGACAAAGAACTCAATATGGATCTCTTTTTCTTAGGAGAGCAGAATAAGGGATCAGATTCCTTCTGGACTTAAAATGATTGGATCAGTGCAGCCTGGTATTGATCATATACCTCAATTGCAAATACCTATAGTGCTGGCTTTACTAGTAGGAAAACAGCAAGAGCAGTTAGCAAATTTAATGTACTTTGTGTTTGTTATTCCTGTTTGGACTCCTGAAAGGATGATTTTATTGCCTTTGCTCCTGCCTGCTGCTGTTGGGAGACCTAGGTCACGGTCTCCGTCATTAAAAAGGGGATATCTGGGTTTTTCTTGTAGCCTATCAGAGGCCATTTCTTCTTTTTTAAGGGGTGCAGATCTGAGAATAGACACTGGGTTTGAACTCCAGGTTAATTCTTTGGCTGCAAGCCCATGCTTGTAACAGGTACTGGAAATCCCTATGTAGGTCCTTCTGCTGCTCCTCCTAAGTCTGTGTGATCTTTATAACCAACTGAACACAGTACATGTGTATGGCAACAGTCTTGCTGGTTCTGAACCAAACAAGCACACAGTGGAAAGAAAAGCAACATTCAGACCTCTTGAATGCTGCAGAAACTTGTTTTAAAATCACATTAACAGGTTTAGTCTTAATGAAGAGATGCAGTTTTCGCTGCCTCTCAGTCGCGATTGGTCTTCAGTATCCTCCTGGCTTTTCTGATTCATTTCCCTTCTAACTGGGGAAATGAAGGGGTTGTTGGTTTTGCTTCATGCGTTGTGTATAGTCTTCCTGGTCATGTAAGCCTGTGAAGAGGCAATAGGGTCTTTACATTGCAGTATTGGTCTGAGTCTGGGGAGACAAGCTTTTCATTTCCTGGTTTAACCCACTGGCACCTTGGCTCTGTCTTTCCTCAGCTCCGGAGAGAGGAGATCCAGCCAAGTCTCCCTCCACCTGAATCATAATGCAAAGTAGATCTAATACTGGTCCTGACTCTGTAAACGTTTCTGTAGCTCCCTGTTTGTGTCCTTAACTCGAGTGGTCTCCTTTCCTTCAGACGTAAACTTTGGCATGTGTGTTGCCTTTGTTTCTCAGCCTCAGCTTTTGATCAAGCCTTGGCTGTAAGCACCTCTCACGCAGATGGTGTTAGAAAGTTAAATTACATTTTTCCATGGCTGCATTGGCAATTGCTAAATTTAAATCTAGAATTAAGTACTGTTCAATTCCCGAAGCTCTTCCCAGTCTGTGAGGCTCTGCAGTGTTAATAGTCATTCATTAAATAGTGTCTTCTTGAATAATTGTTACTAAAAAGGTCATTGACAATCCACCTCTGTGCATTTGCACTAATGGTAAAGTCACCTAGGATGCTCCAGGTTTCATCATTTCCTTTCTATTGTATCTACAGTTATGAGATATAATCCAGAGGACTGTAAGACCTTTGAGTGATGGTCTGCCATTAAAGCATGTTTTATCCAGGCTGTGCTGAAAGCAATAACGCAGTGTTGTGTTCACCTCAAGCATGCCATAAATACTGCAGTGTAATTTTCACATGGAGTCTTTGATATATACAGTGCCAGTTCAGATAAACTGTATCACGGTACAGATAAGCTATATTGCAGCAGTTGCTCTCCAAAGTTTTCAAGTGGTGATATTTTGGGGGCTCCCATGAAACAACATGCTATCTCCTCCTTAAAGGACCAGGCTCGGTTTAAGGAAAGGACTGTAATGTAACATGCAAAACCAGCTTGGGAGGGCAAGAAACTTTTTCTAACCTCTGTTTTTCCACAGATCAAGGGGTTTTGGTTAAATTGGCTGGCTCTCCTCCTCTCTGTCTTTGGAGAGCTCAGCAGCTGTGTGGGTCGATGGCTGGTAAATAGGGAAAATGCCAGCAGATGGGCACTAATGAAGGCATGGACTTGGTCCTGGGTTGTTCTGGGAGGAATGAGATCACTGGGGCACTCCAGAGAGCTTCTCTGAGAGCCTGGCGTTAACTCATTCTCTTACTTTACATCTGACTCAATTAGTGAAGTTAAAATGCCATTTTCTGGGTCAATGGCATGGGCTGTAAGGATTTCGGTATCCCAGTGGAGGAGTGAACACACATGTGCCGGAACTGTGGGAAATGCTAACTAATACATATCTGCATAACTAAAGTAAACCAGAGGTTGACAATGCTAGGAATGGTACCAAAGTGCGGAGTGACTGTCCCTGATACTGTAGTTTCTGAAAGTGAGCAAAAATTAGGCTGTATGTGGAAGAAATAAAGTATTACAGTCACCATTGTAGATGAGGATGGAAAAAATGGGTTTAGGGCCCAGGTGCTCAATCCTCAGCAGCTCTCATTAAGAATTTCACGTGATGTGTTAATAAAATTTGAGCTCTAATATGAGATTGCTGGCCAATTCCTCTTTAGCTTCTGTATTTGACAAAATTTATGTATGTAATTTCACCATTTTCCTTGAAAATTAATTCCCCAAAAGGAAAAAGCATAGGAAAAAAGAAAATTGAATAATAGCTTGTAATGGAAGCTGAGAAAGAGGTGGGGAGGAATAGGAAAAACTAGGTTACAAAATGGAAATTGTTTTGTATAAAAACGGATTTAGAAGTCATTAGAGTAGATGGAATCTCTTTAGCAGTGTGCCTTTATTAAAGCTTGTAAAGTGATTTGAGCTTACTTGGGGGATGGAGCTCTGAAAGTGAAACGTGTCATTGCATAGTGGAATTAAATCCCCTTTTCTTTTTCAGCCTCTGGAACTCGCAGGCAGTGGCGAGGCTTTCTCATCCCAGCTGCTTAAATGTCAAGAATTAGTTTTTATCTGAGCAACCCGTTTATCAGACAAATCCAGAAGTTCAAAGGAAAATAACTGAAGGCAAAAGGAAGAGTTGAAACAGGCTCACAAATACATTTCTGTCATGGTTTTATTCTCTGGAAATAAGTAGTACCACTGTTCTTTGCTATGCATAAATAAAAAGTCAGGCATGCCCTGAAGCAAGCGGAAAAAGATCAGTTTAACACCATCCTTAATACTTTGACCAGCAGCCAGAGGACAGAGTCCAAATCTGTTACAGGTCTGTGTAATTCCAGAGCCCAGATTCCCATCCATCCTGTCCCTGTTTTGTGTAACCTTGCTTTGCAGAGGGGCTGAAATGAGGACCGAAATTCCACATTAATTTCCTTTCTACTTTGCTTCCCCCCCAAAAAAAAACCAAACCACAACTGAGCAGAAGTTACCGAGTCTTTCTTAATTATAACTCTCAGTTTGCTGTCTAACTATTGCATCTTGGACATTCCATTTTCTCTTCAGGTTAGATATAGACTGCTTGAGACAGTCCTGATTGTACATGTTCTGTTCCTCCCCTGCAGTACTTCGTGACAGAAAGCTGCGGTGGTGAACTCTGATCTTGGTGCTTTCTGAAAGCTGACAGCAGTGCCTGGAAAATGGCACTGGAAAATGAGCAGGAGGAGGTAGGAAAGGCTGCCCTAAAGAAAAGCACCCCAGAAACCCAGGGGAGGTGGGTGGTCAGGAGTAGAACTGATGCTGCAACAGCAAGAAAATGTGAGTGCCAAAACCTGGCAAGACCATGGGGCTGTGCAAGGAGATCGTGGTTTGCAGATAGGAAAGAATAAATCCCT
Organism: Agapornis roseicollis; assembly: GCA_002631895.1. NCBI lineage: Eukaryota > Metazoa > Chordata > Aves > Psittaciformes > Psittacidae > Agapornis > Agapornis roseicollis. Next base: position 72,065 of record NDXB01008383.1, on the reverse strand, counting down.
CATTATAACTCTTGGCAAAAGAAAGGATGTCTGCAGAGAAAGGAAAAAATGTCTGAAATAGAGCACTAGAAATACTAGAAACCAAAGAACCCCTCTGCCCATGTGTGGTGCTCAAAAAGGGCTAGCAAAGCACCCAAGTACCTTGCCTGTATGGTGGGAATAGCTCTTCCACTCTGCACTGGGTTTAAACATAATGCCTGCTTGCATCTAATGGACTCTACATGATCTTACAGTTATTCCTTAAAGGAAAGACATTTTTAGGTATTCAGTACTGTGGTAATTTAGCCCTAAAACAATAAGCACGTATATAACGGCAGTTCAGTTATTGAAATTATCAATTCCCACCCCTCCACATAACAGATATACAATATAAGAGACACTAATAGGAAGAAAGTAGCCTTGTGTGCAAGAACAGGAAATTCACATTATACTTCTAAGAGAATTCATTTCAGTTCTGTAGTGGCTCCATGCTATGTTCTGTGTGGGTTTGAGGACATGGGAAGTTTATGGCTGACCCATACCAAGTATTCTTTTTGCAATGAATAATGTTTTTTTTTCACCCAAGACTAAACTGAGCTCAGAGGTTGAGAGTGTTTGTGTTATCTTTAAGAATTCCAAAGGAAAATTTTCTTTTTAAGGTCAGAATATATCAAATACTACCTTTCTTTTTGTGTGCAATGTTTCTTGTTGTATGAGGGACAGCAAAGGAGCAGCCCTGAGGGCTGTGGTTTGCAGGGCACTGGAAAACTCACCAGTTTCTATTCATCCTCTTATGTGTCTCAGCTGGTTTATACAGTACAAGTTTCCTAATTGTGTTGGGTTCTGGGGTTCTAAAGTGAAAACGGGGCACTGCCACCCAAATGGCAGCAGTCATATGTAGGTGGAAGATGGGTTGATAATGGGTGAGTATTCACTGCTGCAGTGTTATAAATGCTATAAATGACAAGACTAATTGCAGTCTTAATTATGGTGGTGTAATTCTGGAAAAATAGATTAAGGCATTAAAGTTAGACAAATGGAACAGCTATTAAATGAGTGAGATAACAATCAGGCTATCAGTTTGTATCTCTCTATGTATGCATGTACACTGAAGGCATCTGTAGCTTTAAACCAATAGATTTGACTGTTAGTTTAGTCCACATATATATACACATATATATATTTAAAAACAGGCTATGAAATGTAAACAATAAACTTCAAGTGCCTGTCACTGGTGAATGGGCAGTATTATCTCTTAGCACCCAGGCATGGAGCAATGGTAATATATTTTCCAATCAAACACACACATTGTAAATTCATTACCATGTTAAGTACAGTAACTGCTCTATAGCTACATTCCTTTTCCCCTCTGAGCTTGTTCCCACATCACAAAATAAATCCATGTTTTGGCCAAAGTTTAAGTCTCATGGCATGCCTGCAATATTCCTGCCAGTGTTACTCTAATAGCACTGGAGCACTCTGTCACCAGGGATCATCGTTTGGATAATCCATGGCTGTAATACATCATTTATGTGCTATTGTTTTGATAATGTATGAAAGCAATGCATCATTACAGGACTACCAGCAAAAACATCCCAGAGGCTGTCATGCTTTGTAAGGGGGACCGGGGGGGGGAATAAATAATCTTTTAAATGTGGAAGAGAGATTAGTTATTTATGGGAGCTGAAACTGAGGGTGTTAGAAGGGAAGTAGAGTGAGGAGAAAATATAATACAGGGGTGTTTTGATTTCCAGAGGTACCTAAATCAATAGGAGATGCAGGTGTTTATTAAATCCTAAAATTAGGAAAGGGAATATCTGCATTTTCAGTTGCATGCTTTAAGCTTAATGCCCTTTCCCCTCCTCTTTGTAACTGCTGAAAGAGTGATTAAGGCATTATTTGAAGCCAGGAGACATGAGCTCAGTGCTGGGCTCTGCTAACTAACACCTTTACCCTGTCAGTTCATACATACAGAATAGACACTCATGTGCCTGTGCTGTTTTGTGCCCACCACTAATGTAATTGTTAGAATTAGATGGGTAATTATTAAAATTACAGTATTAATAGAGGGTCCTTTTATTTAATACTGTGCATTCACATACTGGAAAGCTACCATAAAGAAACTCAAGGCTAAAGCCCCAGTGGAGTTTGACACTTAAATAACACACGGTTCAGGCATCTGGAGTGCACTGTCAGGCTCTCTGCGATTAAGTTCTTTATTGAAGCTCAGCATCAGCCCTGTAAGCGAAGATGACTTGCTATGATTATCAGAATAACTTGGCACAACAGGCTTTTTTTGTTCTATGAGTAGAAACAGTGTGTGCAAAGATGGGCTGCCTCTGGATAGCTCAGCAGTTACTCTCTTTCTAAAGAAAGCTGTGTGATTTCATGCAGCTTCTTTCATATTTTAGATCTCTTGTTGCTCTTCAGCTCAGTGCCAGTAATGTGGCTGGTCTGGTAACAGCTACTTGAGTTGCCTGAGTTACTACCCCAGAGCATCCAAGTATAGGAGGCTTTATGCAGTCCTTGTGAGCAGTCCTGTCTGTTCACAGATGAGGCAAACTGAGGGATGGAGGAAGTGTGAACGTTTGTGATTACTACTGATTAATAAGAAACTAATAAATAATAATACATCGAATGGACTCTGTCATGGCTCTTGGGCTGACAGGGACTGCATTTTAATGTCACAGGCTGGGGCCCCATGAGGACCTTCTCATCATTCTTTTCCTGCTTGCCAAAATTGTACCTCATTTCTCTTCTTTCCAACAGGCTCTAAAGTCTCACTCTGCTCTTTTCACTCTGAACCAGAAAGTAAAAAAGCCTTTCAGGCTCAGACTCTCTCCATTTCAGGTGATTACAAAGCCGATTGTCCCCAGAATTCTTTTCAGCCTGCCTCACACGTCCTGGTTTCTATTTCCAGCTTTTGATCACTAATTCTCTCTGTGGTGAAATGCCTGTCTGTGTTGCAGCCCGTCTGATTAATAGGGTTTGCAGTAATCAAAAAACCCAGTGCCTAGCGATAAGATACAGCCATCATTATGTGATGGGCAATACCTTCACTGCAGGCTTAGACATCTGGGATTGGTTTTTCAAGGAGAAAAGCTGGCCAGAAAAGTGTCTGGAAAATTGTTAGGGCACCTTGTGCTTCAATTTGGATAGCCCTCTGGGGCTTGATCTTACTTTTGGGGTCAAGGAACTTCTCTTTATGGTTAAACAGGCTTTAAGGCTTGGAAGTTAGCTTTTGCACTTGTTCTGTTTAACTGATGGTGCTGCCTAAAGTTAGGTCAGAACTTGACTTTGTTTGGGCTGATAGAAAAAATGTGGAAAATGAAAATGAAGAATGAATGTGCATTTGGCACGAGCTTTCCATAGAGCTCTGCTCTGCTTCACAATTGGAATAGAAAAGTGGAGAGTGTTGATAAAGAGCTGTGAAAACTCTCCCATGAACTGTGGGTACGGTGCGTCTGAAAGGTTGGACCTGGGTGATGTTTGTTTGAGTAAGGGGTTTGTTTGGTTCGGTTTTAAATTTAGGAGGTGAGCAAATTTGGAGTTTTCCTTCAGGTCTTTAATTCTGTCGCCATCCCAGGAATGTTGAGTGCTAGGTTGGGTAGGAAAGACTTGTTGGCAAAAAGGAAAGCTATTCTGATCTACGTTGCCCTGGTTGCGCTGCAAGTCACCATCTGCACAGGGTTCATGTTCTCCAGCTGCTGTGGAGCGGGGCCACGTGGGTTTTCTTGCTTCACTGCCATAAGAATATTCACACAAAAATCATTGTATTTCCATTATAGCTTCTGAACGGGCTCTGCTAATTCCTGGGGCAAAGATTGCAGTTCAGTACACTTGTGCTGTGCATGGACGGGGCGTTCCTTCTCCCATTGGAGCTCTGGGGGTGCTGCTGTAGTGTAAAAACATGTTCTCTCTGATTGTTTCCTCTCTGTCCTCACCCTCCTTCATCTGCTTGTTGATCTCATCTCACCCGCTGTGTCCCTTTGTATTCCTTGTTTTCTCTTTTCTCTTCAAACAGTATGAACATGAAAGCAATCTAAGCTAATCCTCACCTTGCACGTACACTCTCAAAACAAGCCCCATTTGGAACAAGCAAAGCAGTCCCTTCCTGAATGTTATCTCAGGGCTTCAGTCACTCAGTTTGGCTCCTGGATGTGATGCCAGTTCAGGTGTTGGCAGCTCAGCTGGTGTAGATTTCTGCTTATGATGATCCCTGCAAGGAAGCACTGGCTGGCACATAGGCATGCAGAACAGGGATAATATGTCTGGCATCCGTCTCTTCCCAGTATGCTTGGTGACACCAGCAGTCCCCATGGGTCCTGGAGGATGTTCATACTAGAAGATGCTGACTTACAAGCATAGGTGCAAATTTTGGAGGCTGTTCAGTGATTGTGGCTTAATTGTCCTGTGGATATGCGATATGAATGCACAAATAAAACGAAGGTATGTGATAGCTCAGTCTTTGACTCCGCAGCACTTAATGTCTCTCTGGATTGCTTACAAAGGAAAATGAAACTGTTCAGGGCTTCTGGGGTTTCAGTTTTCTTCTTAAAAACAAGACAGTGATGAAAGACTTCAGTAGCTTTTGATCAAAACTTTAAACTGAGCTACAATCAAGCTCTTCTAGTTGCATTCATCTGGAATAATATTTGCTGTTGCTAACTCAGTGCAATGAAATTTTGCCCCCACTCACTGCATTAGACTGAGTTGCACTTGTTTTTCATAGTGTTATATAGAGGAAAGGAACATAAGCTTCTGGTTCATGGCTATGACCCATACATGGTAAATGCTTGTGGAAGGGACAGCAGTAGCTAGTGTGGTTTGCGTTCTGTGTGTCAGAGGAGTTGTTTGGCTACAGCAGATGGCCGTTGCACCAGTCGGTGTTGGTCCTTTTGCCCCTTGCTTTCTTCATTCTTGGCAAAATTGGAGCCTGTGTGCGTGGCTGTCATCCTGTGTGCACCGAGCTGAGCTTTCTCACAATAGCACTTTGCATTCTGCTTTGTGGGAAGTGAGCTGTACTCTCTTCTCATTTGTAGAATATGAAATAAAGCCCATAAAGCAGCAATGTAACAGCTGGACCTCCCACATCACACAGGTCAGAAGATGACAGCTATTAACTTCATACTGCATGTGTTAATCACCATTCACACAATGTGTTTAATTCTCTTTTCATAGATGTTATTGTTTCGAATAATGCACAAGTTTATTTTTGTCACCTAGAATGGGGTTATTTTTATTCTTCTTAAATGCATTTAGGCAAAGATGTTGTGGCAAGCCATCATTTTCAGACATACTAATGCTAAACTTGCTGATACATAATGGTGCCAGAAACGCCAAAGGTAAAGAAGTGGAGTAGCATACCTCTTGGTGAGGGGACCCTGTGGCAGACACATACAATGAAGCTGTCTTTATTCTCTCCCTTTCACAAAATTCAGATCCTGTCAGAAAACATCATTCTCTTCTAAGTCTGATTCTTTTTTAAGCGATACCACTCAAAATCAGAAGCAATACAATTTAAACAAATATGGTTAAAAATCTGTCAAGTTGATGAAAAAAGCCCACTGAAGTGGGGAGCAGGGTTGTTTGCATCCCAGCAAATGGCCTGGCACCTACTCTAAGTGCATTTTATTCCTTGGCAAGTAATAACAGTTCTAATTTTCTGCTACTTCTAAATGACTTTATATTGATGCTTTATCCAGCTCTCAGCTTTTTCACACAAAGTGAGCAACAGTTCTGTCATGAAGAAAGCATGGGTGAGCACCTCTCTACTTGTAATTAGAAGCAGAAAAAGAGGGGTAAATTTAAGCAAGGGTGTATGTGTTCTAGCAGGACCTAAATGTGCAAAGGGTTGAGTCATGCAAAAGGTGTAAGAAAGGAAGTACATTTTGGCAGTTTCAACACTTAGTTTGATTGTCCCTTTGCTGTTTTCTGACAGACTGTGGTGGAAATCAAGTCAACGTAGAAAAGGTTCTATCCAAGTGCAATGATTGGAACTTTTCCATAGAAATAAACCAGTTTTGTGATTCCATGAAAAATCCAGGTTAACTCACCTATTAGTGCTTGAATTTTATACTTTGCTCTAAATCCCACCTATCTAGAAAATCCAAGGGGTCTTTCTTTGACTTTCTGCACACATTGTATTTCCTCTGGTGCCATGTCATTAAACATATATGTCTTTCCACGGTAGCTAGTTTTGCTTGTAGCTGAAGTGCAGAGTTCATAAAGCATCCTTCCAGGTAGTCTAGGCAGAAAATTTCAATTGTCACATCCCATGTTAAGAAGAAGGGAAAAAGGGTGGGAATCTGCATGTCCCAGAGATGAAAGCCTCAATCCACTAGATAAAAGAGGAATTGGAGAGCAAAACATTCCATCCTCTGCTCAGCCACAGTACCCAGTGTGACTCCAGACAAGGCTTTTACCTTCTGAATTTCCATGCCATCCATATCAATGTAGTTTTCCCCAGTGCAGGATTAGTGTCACATTAGTTTGTTAATGTCCATGAGATGCTTAGATACTATTCCCAGCCTCACGAGTTCCAAGCACAACAGTGCAGCACAAAAACCAGATAGCAGCGATGAAGAGAGAGGCTCAGCAGTATTATTCTATTTAATTTCAAAGCAGTTTTAATGACATATAGGCCAGGTACCACTAACAAATGCTTCCAGAAGAAGTGGTACACTGCTTCAGAGTGCTTACAGCACCAGGTTGCCTGGGTTCTAGTTATTTGGTGGGAATTACAATTGCCTTTTTGAGGTAAGCTTTGGGTTTGTAAGTCAGAAAGATGTGTCCTGGGAATACTTTAATGCCTTTGATCAGTCCTGCTCTCACAAGAGAAAGGGTTTGCCAGCAGGTTGTCCTGTGACTTGTTATGAAATTGCACTCTTGGGTTAGAAGGGAAGCTGTCTTTGAAACATTGCTAATTCAATACATTTACATGAAGTGTTAAACCATTTGGGTATTTCTTGACTGTTACTTGTTTTAAACAAGTCATTATATGTTACCTAAAGGCCTTTTATCCAGCTTGTTGACCGCAGGGGTTAAGGGCGAGGTGAGGAAAGCTGAAGAATTAGTTTCATTGCACAAACCTTGTCAGGTCTTTTTAGGCAAATACGCCATTATTTTAAATTGGGGTTTTGACCCCAGAGTTCACACTTCATAGTACTAACATGCTTGAATATTTATTTCTGCATTGCACAAATGCTGCTGATTTGTTTTGTTTGAGGAGCAATGGGGCAAGTGTGACCTATCCCATTTAAGCACCACTCCTGCAAAATGCAGAATACCTGGATGTACACTTCAGACTCTTTCCAGAGACGTTTTCCATGCTTTGGGAAGGATGAGGTGTTCAGTTAAAGGGAAGACAGATGTATAGTACAAGAAAGAGGGATATCATCACTGTTTCCAAGTGATGGGTTCAATATTTAGCTTTAGTTTTGCTTGAATTTTTAATAGGTATCTGCCAGCATCTTGGCTGGGTTCCACTGAAAAGCAGAGCCTTACTGAATTCATCTCTCCAAACTCCCATGCTGTGTGTCTGTCAGGTTTGAAAATAGTCCCATGTTGTTTGCAGGGAACCTAACACTTGGTGTAGCTGATGGAGCTAATGCTGTGACACCATGCTGTTGTAATCTGCCACACAGCGTTCTGCAAATCAGCACGTTTAGCAGTTGTTCCCTTCTTCCATCTTGCACTGAGCTGGGTCCAGAAAGAGCAAAACATCCCAAGTAAATGCGCTGTCAGGAGCCTGCTGCTTTTGTGAAAGCAGAGCCAACTGTGCAAGGAGCAAATGCAGGAACCCTTTTGGGCGAGCTCTAATTTGTATCATTCACATAGCTCTTAGAATCATAGAATAGTTTGGGTTGGAAAGGACCTCAAGGTCATCCAGTTCCAACCCCCTACTATGGGCAGGGACACCTTCCACTAAAGCAGGTTGCTCTAAGTCCCATCCAACCTGGCCTTGAGCACTACCAGGGATGGGGCAGCCACAACTTCTTTGGGCAGCCTGTGTCAGAAACTCACCATCCTCATAGTAAAGAATGTCTTCCTTACATGTAATCTAGATCTCCTGTTTAGATTTGAAGTACAGTGAACAGCTTGCTGGTGGTCTATACCTGCCTTCTTTTGATAGCCACAGAATTCCTTTCATTGCAGTACTGGAGTACTGGATTAGTGGAATTGTTCTTCCCATCTCTTAGCTTAAGTTCAATCATCCCAAAGGGAGATTGAGGTGTCCAAAAGTTAAGAGAAAATCAATGTCTTTTAGGCATGGAGGGGAAAGAGGTTTTGTCATGGGGAAATCTGAGCCAGCTCCTCAAAAATCAGACAAGACGTGCACTAAACTGAGGCAGGATGAAATGTGAATGTTAATTTCAAGTGAGCAGAGAGACAAGGACTTAGGATTCAAATGGAAAAGGCAAATAAACTGTTGCATCATGATTTCTTCTTCCATTAAGAAAACAGTCCTTTAAATATGGGGGGTCTTTAAGGACTACATTCATTGCTTGAGAGAACCTTTATACTTCAATATAGAGCATGAATGGTTTTATCATCATACATATTTCTGATGTGTAATTAAGCACCTTTAAAAAACTGCTCGCAATTAAAGCAAATTGTTTTAATTTCAGTAAGCTTTTGATGCTTTATTCATGGACAGTATTAAAAGGTACTTATATAAGGCCAGAGTCAAAAGGATAGATGAGGAATAGCAGTCAGAGGTGCCAGTTCTCCTGGAAGAAGAGATTCAGTGATTTCCAAGAGTTACTTCAAAAGCAGCAAAATATGTATATGCTAATATCATTTCAGATCATTATCTTCCATTAGCTAATTTGGGGCTCAGTGATTAGATGACTGAATACTCAAAACCCCTGCACAGATTTTATGTGGGCCAACCGTATCAACAAATTATTTTTATATGATTTGCCAACTGTATCCTGGGCTGCATCCAAAGGAGCGTGACCAGCAGTCAAAGGAGGTGATCCTGCTCCTTTAATCTGCTCCCTTGAGACCCCACTTGCAGCATTGTGTGCAGTTCTGGTGTCCTCAACATCGTAAGGGCACGGAGCTGTTGGGGCAAGTCCAGGGGCTCAGGGGCTGGTGCAGCTCCTCTATGGAGCCAGGCTGAGAACCTTGGGGATGTTCATCCTGGAGCAGAGAAGCTGCATGGAGACCTCAGAGCAGCTTCCAGTGTCTGAAGGGGGCTACAAGGATGCTGGGGAGGGGCTCTGCATCAGGTACTGTAGGGATAGGACAAGGGGTGATGGGTTCAGACTGAAACAGGGGGAGTTCAGGTTAGATATGAGGCAGAAGCTCTTCCCTGTGAGGGTGCTGAGGCGCTGGCACAGGCTGCCCAAAGAAACTTTGGCTTGCACCATCCCCAGCAGTGTTCAAGGCCAGGTTTAAGATGATCTAGGGTGAGGTGTCCCTGCCCTCGGCTGGGGGTTAGAACTAGATGATCTCAAGGTCCCTTCCAACCCAAACTGTTCTGTGATACTTGACTTGAAACAAAAAGTCATAGTATTGTCCTTTCTCTTGGAGGAACCTTTCTGTATGGCTGGGTTTTTTCTCGGTGTGGTGTTTTTGTTGTTGTTTGGTTGGTTTCTTGAATTTTTAGTTCACTTCCTCCATAAATGTTAAACAGATGCTGGTTTGAATGGTATATTAATTACCACATAACGAATCTCAGATAATCCAATAAAGGACTAATTGGTGCCCATAAAAGTAACACTGACAAATGCCTCCTTGTATAACGGAAGCAATGTTCAGCATCACAGAAGCAAGAGAAGAAACTAATTCACCTCCCATGGGGAATACTCTGCTATTTGATTGTTCTTTTGGAAGAAAAGCTTTCCCTAGATGCCAAGGAAGGCAGTGAACGTCTGAAATGCAGGTGTGGTGCTCATCAGCCTTGTTGGCTGTTTGCATTTGATTTTATTGATTTCTGCTCAGGAGAATTTGAGCTGTGACAGTGTGATATCGAAACTGAAGGTGATGGTATTTCAGCTCTTTTTTTTAATGCTGTAAAAGCAATGGGGTGCTGTCCTCTTTATATTCCCTAGATAGATGCCATCCTCAAGGCATTCCTGTGGCCTCTGGAGATCCTGGATGTGTTCAGGCACTCCAGCGGTTTAACCTAGACCCAGGGGTGGTCTGGAGTGCTGTGTGGCCCTCCCAGCTGGAGGCTTTCTGCTGCCTTTCTGAAGTTTGATTCCAGATTCTGTGAAAAGGGATAAACCTGATGGCTGGTGCCACAAGATGCCAGGAGCTCAGCTCCTGGTAAAGTCAATGTTTAATGGAAATGCCTCATTGGCCAACTGTTGTAATTTCATATCATCCCTTTCTCTTTCCCCAAAGCTCAGGGCTTGTGTCAAGCATGGGCAAGGCAAAAATGACTGAGAAGGAGGTGCTAAGAGTGAGGAAAGGCAGAAGAACATAGTTTTTGAGTGCCTATTCTGCTTTCTTCTTTCCTGTAGTCTAAATCCTCATATGTTGACATATCCTACTTTCATTGCTTTGCCAAAAAGTCTTTTCTCCAAACATATTTATTAGCATCCAGCTGCCTGGGCTTTCTTACACCAGTCTCTTTTGCTCATCAGGCTCTTGTCATGGGATTTGCTAATAGCTTAAGCATGAGTTACCAAGGTCAACACAAAAATGATGTTGTGCTCCGATGTGGAATCTCTTGTTTTTCCTAGCGGCACTAATAAAGGCTCAGTTACAGTAACACTGCCTATCTGCCTTTTGCTGACATTATATATTTCACAGTTTAGGGTAATGTTTTTGGCATGTCCTTTATTTCCTTTACTTAAGGCTCTCTGAGCAAATTTCTCTCTTGTTCCAATCTTGACAAGTTTCTCTTGGTGGTTCATTAGCCCTGATTCCTGTCTCTTCTCTGCTCCTCTGTCCTTAAGCACATTTCCACTGCACCTTTCTGTTTGCTCGCATGCTTCCACTCTCAAGTAAAATCTCCACACATTGATGAGATTTCAAAAGAGATTCGCAGCAAAACAGAACATCAGACACACACAGCAAAGCTCTGGGTGCAAAGAATGCACTTGGAAAGCTGGGTGCTTGCGCTTTCCTTTTATCCTCCATCCCAATTCGAATGTCAACACTGATTAAATTTTCCTTGAAATGAATCCAAAGCTTGCTCGGAGCTTGGAGTTTTCTTTGGTTCTTTCTTTCATTTGCCTTTTCTTCTACATCATCTTCTCTTTCCCTTCCCCTCTCCCCCTACCTTGTTCCTGCTCATGGAATTCAGGTCACAAGCAGACTTATTTCAGGTTCCCTGCTTCTCCTACTGTCCATTGGTGAGAAAATCACAGCACTTCTCTTCCCCTTTCTGTCACTGGCCTGCTCTGTAAACCTCCCCTTTACTTTTCTGCTTAATTTTAGCTCTGATGGATTCAGGCAGAGATGATCCCATAGGATGCCTGTAGCACACTAAGGATGCAAAGCTGTGACTGAAATTTTCATCACATTCAGAAGTTCATATCCAGGTAGTAACTGGCTGAGGAATGGAGATTGGGAGCATGTCTAAAAAAATATATTTCATAGGCTTATTCCTTTCTTTTCTGTTCTCTCCTGGCACAGTTTCCCAAAAGAAATATGTACTGGCACTGAAATAAGGACCTGCTTACGTGTGTGTGCAGAGGGCTTTTCATTTTTCATATTCATACCCTTGCTCAATGATGCAGGTAACTCATTTAGCAAAGAGCAGAATATCCAGAAATGGTTATTTAGCATCCTTACGTGTGTGCAAAATGCTCAGTATTTGGGTCTCTAATTGTGCCTATAGCCTTTAGCTCCAGGAGTATTATTAATAAGCTCTGTGTTGTGCACCTGCAGATGCTCCACGATCTCTTTTCATGGGGAGTTATATAGCATACTGAATTTTCATGCAAGCAGTCTCTCCACCGCAAAGGTATAAAATCAGAAAACTTGGATAAATCCACCAAGGCAACTGGAGGAATATGGTTATTTTAGGCAATAACTTTAATAGAATGGGCATATACACAGCAATAAATGTCCCTTCAACTTTACAAAGAGCCTGGCAAGGGTCACAGCACAAGGTGTTTATTACTGTAAGAATCATTAGCGCTGAAAAGACAGATTTCAAGGCATTTGGATTGTCACTATCAAATGTCATCTTTGATATAAAAATGTAAATTTCACGAGTATCTGTCGGCTCTGTTATAATTGAATTATCAGAACAGGCACTTTTTCATCCAGCACATGCTGCTCTCAGCAAATTAGAAAGGGAGCAATTAGCAACTGCCAGTTTGAAACGGGACTGTTGCAGCTTCTTGTTGTTTTAACAGGTACTCGAAGTGGTGATGTTCCTGTATGGTATCAGCCAAAATACCTACTTGGTACTGGGGTTCTTCCATTTCAGACTTAACTGTTGATTTAGTGACTTGCCCAGCCTCATGAATTATAGGCAGCACTGGAAAGTAGGCAAAAATAGATTTAGGTGCAACTTTGACTTCATTACAGCATCAGTCTGAGAGCTTTTTGTAGACTTAGGGCTCAGTTCACCTTTAGTTTGTAACTCAGAGCTGGCTGAAGTTATTCCTCACTTTGGCAGAGCCCATTTTTCTGCCTCCACATAAAATCTGGGGAGGCTGTTGTGTGCATCAAATACTTCAAAAAGCTGCTCTGATATATTTTCAGAGCCCAATACTTCATCAGGGCTGCTAATCTGTGTCCTTATTACATCTTTAAAAACCTTGGGTCTCCTTAACAGTCATTTATTTCTTGATTTGTATTTCCCAGGTAGGGAAATAAAAGAAACCAAGAAACAGGAAACCAACTTAAAGAAATAAATATTATTGAGGCAAATCATGCTGGTGAGGCCTGTCAAGGATTAGCAATGTCAGTGATTTGTAGCCTGAATTCTGTCACTAACTGTATAGAAGCAGCCACTTTATGAACAAAGTAATTGACTCCCAGATGCCAATTATGCCTTGTGTTAGCTTTTTTTATAGTGCACATAGATGATTCCATCAAACATGGGGTTTGGTTTGCCTCTTAAATGCAAAATTCCACTTGCATTAACTCCAGTAAAAATTGAAGGTCCTCATTCTGTGAGATCAATAAAAGACAGAAACCAAACTAAAACCCTAAACCCTCAGAACCTTCCTACTGCACAACAGGAAACCTGTGTCACTTCAGTGGGTTCATCTATAAAACACCGCATTATCAATCACTTTAGACCAGAAATAAGAAAACAGTGCCTATCTAATATTAAAATACAGCTGCACTGTATCTAGTTTGCCTCTTTTACTCGCAAGAGCCATAGGGTGATGGGAGTGCTTGATGTTTACAGGGTGAAAGTAAAGTTTTGCTGAGAGGAGCGGCTTGAGAGAGGACGCCTGGATCAGGAGTGGAGCAGAGCAGAGGGATCAGCGGAATGGAGCGGAGCAGAGGGATCAGCGGAATGGAGCGGAGCAGAGGGATCAGCGGAATGGAGCGGAGCAGAGGGATCAGCGCCCAGGAGCCTCACCTCGGAGCGACAGGAGCCAGCGAGGACGGAGCCTCAAGTCCTTGACAGGGCTTGCCCAGGAGCCGGCAGCTCAGCGGTCAGCTGGCTCAGAGGTCAGCTGACTCACCGGGGGCGGAGCCAGGAGGCTCGGCGGCGGCTGTGAGTGGCTGAAGACCTGCCCAGGGAGCGCGAGCGACCAGGAGCGGGGTGAACAGAGGGGGCAGACATGGCGGGTCGAGGCGCTTTGAGGGGGCAGACATGGCGGGTCGAGGCGCTTTGAGGGGGCAGACATGGCGGGTCGAGGCGGTTTAAGCGGGCAGACATGGCGGGCCGAGGCGGTTTGAGCGGGCAGACATGGCGGGCCGAGGCGGTTTGAGCGGGCAGACATGGCGGGCCGAGGCGCTTTGAGCGGGCAGACATGGCGGGTCGAGGCGGTTTGAGCGGGCGAACAAAGCGGGTCGAGGTGGCTTGAGCGGACAAAGAAAGTGGGTTGAGGCAGTTTGAGCGAGCAGACATGGCGGGTCGAGGCGGTTTGAGCGGCAAACAAAGTGGGTCGAGGTGGTTTGAGCAGGCAAACAAAGCGGGTCGAGGCAGTTTGAGCAGGTGAACATGGCAGGTCGAGGCAGTTTGAGCAGGCAAACAAAGCGGGTCGAGGCGGTTTGAGCAGGCGAACATGGCGGGTCGAGGTGGTTTGAGCAGGCGAACATGGCGGGTCGAGGCGGTTTGAGCGGCAAACAAAGCGGGTCGAGGCGGTTTGAGCAGGTGAACATGGCAGGCCGAGGCGGTTTGAGCGGGCAGACATGGCGGGCCGAGGCGCTTTGAGCGGGCAGACATGGCGGGTCGAGGCGGTTTGAGCGGGCGAACAAAGCGGGTCGAGGTGGCTTGAGCGGACAAAGAAAGTGGGTTGAGGCAGTTTGAGCGAGCAGACATGGCGGGTCGAGGCGGTTTGAGCGGCAAACAAAGTGGGTCGAGGTGGTTTGAGCAGGCAAACAAAGCGGGTCGAGGCAGTTTGAGCAGGTGAACATGGCAGGTCGAGGCAGTTTGAGCAGGCAAACAAAGCGGGTCGAGGCGGTTTGAGCAGGCGAACATGGCGGGTCGAGGTGGTTTGAGCAGGCGAACATGGCGGGTCGAGGCGGTTTGAGCNGCGGACAAAGAAAGTGGGTTGAGGCAGTTTGAGCGAGCAGACATGGCGGGTCGAGGCGGTTTGAGCGGCAAACAAAGCGGGTCGAGGTGGTTTGAGCAGGCAAACAAAGCGGGTCGAGGTGGTTTGAGCAGGTGAACATGGCAGGTCGAGGCGGTTTGAGCAGGCGAACATGGCAGGTCGAGGCGGTTTGAGCGGGCAGACATGGCGGGTCGAGGCAGTTTGAGCGGCAGTGGAGCAGACTGACTCACTCGCAGGAGGACTTGCCTGGAGTGAAGGAGGAGGAAGGATGGCTTGCTTGTGTGAAGAGACTTAGGCGGAGCGATCGGCCAGCTAAATCATGGTCACAACGCGATCAACAGCTGCTGTGAGGAATAACGTGGGTACCCAGACTGAGCCTGCCTGCAAACATGCTGCCCTGCAGGTCTCTGCTGCAGAGAATGCCTGAGCCTGGCACTTGGACTGGAGGGAGCCAGGGACACCGCTTGTGTGCGGTGTGAGCAAGTAACGGATCTGCTCAGGGAGGTGTGGAACTGAAGGAGGAGGTAGAAAGTTTGAGAGCCGTCAGAGAATGTGAAGATGAAATAGATTGGTGGAGCCACAGCCTAAGGCAAGAGCAGAGGGAAGTGGTTGAACAGGTGATGGATCCCCTTCCCTCCTACCATCGAGCTGAAGGAGCGAACTTAAGGGACGGAGAGGCATGGAAGGAGGTCCCTCCTCAGAGAGGTAAGTGAAAACCCTTGCAATCCCTTCCTCCCTCCCAGTTGCCCTTGAATAACAGGTATGAGGTCTTGGAAGTACAGGACCAGGTAAATGGAGATGGGGTCTATCTATCTAGCGAGTCACCCAGGGCTTGTCACTCACCTCCACGCCTTGGAACTTCCTCGACTAAGAAGAAGAGAAGAGTAATTGTGGTGGGTGACTGCCTTCTGAGGGGAGCAGAAGGGCCCCTTTGTCGACCAGATCCCTCCCACAGGGAGGTCTGCTGCCTACCTGGGGACATCAGGAGATGTCCCATGTGAACATCAGGAGAAACTTCTTTCCTGTGAGAGTGCCAGAGCACTGAACAGGTTGCCCAGGGAGGTTGTGGAGTCTCCTACGCTGGAGATATTCAAGGCCCGCCTGGACAAGTTCCTGTGTGATGTACTCTAGGTTACCCTGCTCTCGCAGGGGGGTTGGACTAGATGGTCTTTCGAGGTCCCTTCCAACCCTTAGGATTCTGGGATTCTGTGAAAATGGGCTTTTTCTTGCTAATGCAGTCTTAAGATGTAGTGATTTTAAAGTTTGGAGAGGTTTCTGAAGCTCAGGTATTTGTCAGGTAGGCATATGAAGAAGGAAAAATCCTTTCTAATCTGAATTTGTGTTCCTCTGGCATATGCAGTAGATTATGCTAACCGAATGGCTTATGGAAATAAAGCCAAACAACTGGCAATAAAAGTGAGCAGGAGCTGACTGACAAAGTATAATAAATATGTGATACGTCCTGTAAATACGTGGCATGGTCAAAATCCATTTGAGTCACAAAGCACCTAAGGCATAGTAAAATTTAACAGCGCCATTTCAATTCTACCCATTTGCTTACACTGTTTTATTACTGGGATCTTTCAGCTATAGAGATTTTTGAGCTCTGAATTCACATTTTGAAACAGAAGGTTTCAAAGGTATCAAAGGACTGACTCCCTTAGATGTGAAAGGTAGATTTAATCTCCCAGTGTTTCCCATTTTCCACCCTTTCAGCACAGTTACAACTTATGCCAAAATCTTTCCAATGAATCGGTGTCCCCTGGATGGAAGGAAAAGTTGCAAACTCTGTGGTTGTGTTTGAGCATCGCGTGAAATACTGAATGGGGTGTACAAGTGAAAGGGAGAGAAGCCAAAGAGAGGGCACCCAGGGAGGAATGAAATGGAGAGCATAAAGGGAGGGATGCATCATTTTCTTGCCTTGTAGGAGGTGAAAGTTGGGTGGAACAGGGATTTGTGCCATCCAGTGGTTGATCAGTGGTCAAAGAAAGCAGCAGTAGCTGGTTTTGTAATAACTTGCCTTCAGGAAAAGGTTCCTCAGCCCTTATTGATAAGGTTGCTACAGGTCCTGTGGTAGCTCTAAAGAGGAGGAGAATGCAGTCGTGGCTGTGATTAATCGGCTGCTTCTCTCCTGGAGGAAGCTGCAATGAGCTCGCAAAGCCAAGGGATGTGTGGGGAGGCTCTTGCTGGAGCCGCAGGGGGGGGAAATGCAGTGGAGAAAATAGAAATAAGGAGGCAGGAGCTGCTTTAACTTTTTTTGAGCTGAAAGGTGCTTGGTTTTGAAACAATGAATGCACCCCTGGAGCTAGGGATTGGAATACGGATATTGATGTGCTGCTCTATAGATAAAAGAGCTTATGAGGGTAAGAGTGGAGGCTGCAGCAGGTTCTAGTGCTATGTAAGTGTTGCTCTTCCACAAAATTCCTGTTTATTTTTGGAGGTCCTTCAAGCTGTAGGAGAATATTCCCTGTAAGTCCAGCCGCCTTAGGTATGCTAACACATTCCACAGAGTATTTACATCTTATGCTGACTCCTTCTGCATTAATTTTGAATGCTGCTTCTCCCATTGCTTTCTTCAGCTAAGTAGCTCCTCAGTGCCTGTAGGTGCTGTAAAACATGAACACATCCAGGCTTTTTTATTCTGGGGGGTTGCAATACCCAAAGCAAGCAAGAATCCCACCTATGGACTTCACCTAGAAGGATCGCAAATACAACATAGTATTTGTTAATGGCCTCTTGCTTTCAGAGTGCAGCTATTCTCTTCCTCTTCTGAGTCGATTATTCACACAGTAATAATAAAAATTTTCTTTAGATTAGCAGTGAAAATAAGTGAAAATTAAGTGAAAATAAGTGGTAGAATATTTTAGGGACAGAAGCTGGCTCAGTGCTATTTAATTTGAACTCCTGAAGCTGGTTGGTTATTCTGGGCATGCATGTATCCCCATGCAATTAGATATATGTGTGTCCTTGTTCTGTTTCTGAAATAGCCGAGTGAGGTTGGAATTCTTTCTGCCACAGCTGATTATTGCCAGTGTAACTAAGCCTGAATTCATGGAATAGACTTTAATGAAATTCATGGAGGTGATTATTATTAGTTGACCGTTAGGAGCTTTGTCCCAGTTCAGTTCCCAGTGGATGGTTGTCCAGGTTACAAAACCTGCCATTACAAGTGGCACTAATTGGCCCCCTTGTTGCAGTCATAACACTGCTTCCAGTAGTTCAGTGGCCCAGGCATTTGAACCCCTCTGTAGGCAAATGCTCATTAGTCTCTCATGGTATTTGCTCCGAGCATAGGGACTCATTCTGCAGAGAAACTTAGATGAATACCTAGGTAGAGCAGTGAAAGGAAGAGGTGTTTGCGTAATCTCCCTCCTGACAGTGCCACTGCCTTTAATGCCATTTCTACAAGTACCAAACTTGTGCATCCACATAAAAGGACCTGTTCAGCTGCCCTGTGGTGCGAGGCAGCTGGGAATCTGTATGACAAGAGAAACTTGGGGAAACATGATGGTGATTTCTCTTTCACTGTCCAGTCTCACCTTCTTACCCCTTCCCCAGAGGCAGGAGAGCCAGGTCCCCTCACAGTGCCCAGCCCTTGGGACCATGGTGCATTTCATAGCAGGGGTTGCCTTCTTGCCTGACTCTGGAGGTCCACTTATAGCTGATCTTCAGGAGCAATCAATCCTGGATGCTACCAGTTCTGTTACATTAATTAGCTAAAGGATAGTCTGCACAGAGGTTTTGTGTCTATACATGAAGCTGAATACCACTTCAAATCTAGGCTTGTTCTGTTTGATGCTATTTTATTCCTACCTCTCAAGCAGCTTTTGCAGCTTCTGCCATGCAGAGAAGCAAGCCAGTAAGGGCTGTGGTGAAATCTTGTCCTGATTCAAAGCAGTGGAATTATAACATGGACATGAATATTATATTCCTAAACACATTGAAGAAAGGTCTGCTATCTTCTAGTAGAAAGACTGAGTAATATTCCCCTCCCAGTTTTAATCTTTCAACCTTTTGGTCAATTTTTATAACTTCTGATAATCCCTTTTCATTCCTGCTTACTTTATTCCAATGGATTTTCCATATGGAGAGAAAACCCAATTTTTTCCTGCATGGCTTTCAGTTGTAAGCCAATGGCAGATTTATTGGTGTTTTCCAGCAGTACGTTGCATATACCTTTATTTATATTTGCGATCAAGTACTGGCCAGGTATCCGGTGACTGAAAGGGTATTTAGGTAAATAAATGTCACCCTTGCCTAGAAAGAGAGATAGTACTAGAAAGAGAGTAGATTTATTCAAATATGTGGACAATATATAGGAGACCCTAATGGTTTTTTCTTCTGTGCAGGCTGTACATTTGGAATTGAGAAGAGAGAGATGCAAGATACTCTTAGTAAAAATAATTGGTCCATATTTCTAGGGCTTCCTGATAACTAAGTCATGAATTATGTCACAAGTGGCTTTGTTGCATACATACCAGTCATTTATTTAAAACAAGCATCAGTAATTTATAATGGCAATGGGGGATGGGCAGGGAAATATCTGCTAATCTGTTTCCAAGTGAATGAGCAGTTGTGAAAATCCCATCTCAAGAGTGATTTAATCTTTAGAGCCTATGTAATTTTCATTAAGGGAAAAGGCAGAAGTACAGGCAGATCTGCAAGCTGTCAGCATAGCTGAGTTTGTACTTCTGAATGAGATTCCTCAGGGACAGGATGTACATGATAGAGAAGAGGACAGTTGATGCGGGAGGGCAGAAACAACAAAATGATCTGTATGAATTTAGAAAGGAAATGGAGATGAGGCATTAGCTGGAAAACAAGTGTGGTAAGATCTTCTGATTTTTTATTTATTGAGAGAATAAAGTACCTCTGAACTATCTAGGGAGGGAAGCAGCTGTATTGGATCAAAGGGAAGAGTGTGCCATGGAAGGGAGATGGGGACATAGGGTGCAATCAGTGTGGCTGTGAAGAAGAGGGGAGGGTATTCCCCAGACTGTGCTGGGAAGAAGAAGGAAAGCTACAGGATGGAAGGAGTGTCCAAGGAGGAAAACTGAAACAGGATGAGTCACTGGCAGTGAAAAGCCCCAAATTCCACAGTATATTGAGAGATGGAGACTGAAACGGGGGACACTTTGCAGAGTAACTGATGGTGAGGAGTGACTGCTCTCAATAACTTACTGACAAGTTATTTGTTCTAAGGCCCTGCAGGATAACATGAAGAAGGTTAATTAAGAGCTGAACTGTCTACTATTCAAGGTGGAACTGTACTTTAAACAGGCTCAAGTACTATAAGCATTGCTTTAGAAGAGGTCTCGAACTCCAAGAGCTGCTTTTCTTTTTCCCCTTAGCTCTTTCCTCATTCTGATTTTGCTTTCTCTGACTGTGCCTTCTTCCTATCCTACCTTTCAAAATGATCCCATTTTTAAACAAACACGCAATCTCCCAGCCTCTTTCCTGGGAATCCCACAGGGTGTGCGCTCGGTGGGCTGTGTCCGTGCTGACACCGGGATGGTTTTGCCATGGAGATTTGGGTTGCCATGGCAACTTGCACCTTGTCAAAGGCAGCACCGAGGGCTGAATTGAATAAAAGGAGCTTTGCAAAAGTGAAACAGCAAAATCTCAGGATCCGGTATTTAAACATCAAAAAGAAGCCAAAAATTTTCCAGGACTGGCACAGTCCTCCTTTGCTTTAAGAATAACCAAATTAAATACATAAGAGTTAATAATAAGAGTTCTCTTAGCTTAAGTATTAGTGACAAAAAAATCTGTTTAGGAAGAGTCACTGCAGAAAAGCAGGTGCTGCCTTTCTGCTGCTAGCCAATTTTAAGGCAATTGGTTCAATGGATCTTGTTGCCTCAGTTTCCACAACCCTACAATGGGCATGCAAAACAGATGGAAGGAAGATGGTGGTGGTGTGGAATGCTTAGAGGAGATCTAGTCTTATATGTAGGCAATGCAGTCGTGTGTGGCATTGTAGTTATGTGGCTTTGTCCTCTTGTCTTTGGATGGGAAAATCCCCCTTTCCCTGCTAACCCAGCCAGGTACCATGTAGCTTCCAAAACTGGAGAACCTGTAATCTTTGCAAACAGACCACTTGGATATACCAGGGATTTAATGTAGGCTTTAAGGAAAGCCAAAAGTCCACTTACTGTATGTGCCAGTCAGAGTCTTAAAAACCTCAGTTACTGAGCAGATCATCAAAATCTGAGCAGATCATCAAGATCTTTTCCTTGCTTTATTTGGTTTCATTTTCTCCAGAGCAGAGAAGCTGTTTTCATGTATTTTCCATTTGTGTTATGCAAGCTCTGGATGACATTTTAAATTATTAATAAGATACAAGCTTCAGGCAAAATTCCTTTTGAACCATTTCTCAGTGCTTGAGAATTTTTATCATGTTAATCTATGTCTTTAGTTTTTAAACAAAAATCCATGTGGAGAACACAGCCAGTCGAGTTGCAGGTCGTATGATCATGAATGTATATGTAGCCATTTTTCTTACCTATAGTTAAAAATTCATATATATATGTATACACAAGTTGTTCCACCATTAATGTGTGTTTGTAAGACGTGGATGTATGCTACGCAGGAAGGGTTTTGTGCAATGGTAGATGCAGGTATTCCTTGGTGGAAGTGGAGATAAAAATGAAAGTGCTTTTTTGGCTGCCTGTTTTCAGCAAGGGGGTCTTCTCTGAAAGCATTTGAACTGACAGGCTGGCAAGCTGAATAATACCACATATATCTGCAGCCAGTCACTAATATACAGTCATGACTACAGTGGAGGCAACAATAGGTTTAGTGGAGGAATCTTGAGGGAGGTCAAGAACATTTCAAAGGAAAAGTGAAGGTGACCTGGCCTTACCCTGCTGTCATAGAGTCACTCTCAACTCTTTAGGCATGTTTACACTTAGAGAATAAGACACAACTGGGCAGATGAGAAGTGCCTTGACTTTGCATCTCATTGGAATGGTGTTAGGATGGTTTTATGTCTTTGTCCTCCTCACTGTTGTTTTTTGTTGTCCTTTCTCCCTCACTTACTCAAATAACATCTTCCCAGCACCTCTTACAGCTACTTTTGGTCCTACACTGGGTTATAAGCCAGGTTGGATGGGGCTTGGAGCAACCAGCTCTAATGGAAAGTGTCCAGCCTGTAGCAGGGGGGTTGAAACTGGATGAGCTTTAAGGTCCCTTCCAACCCAAACCATTCTAGGATTCTATATCAAATGATAAAATTTGCTTAAATCCTGCTCTTGGAGAGGGGCTCATCCTGAGCACATCCTTGATGGTTAAAGAAGCTTGCTGTATGCTAGCATTTGCTTTAGTCACTTCAATTCAATGTATTCAGGCTACTGGTGAATGATATAAGTCTTTAGCACTTACTTAGGAGTTGTGGTGGCTCAGCAAATATTATGGTGTGGCCTTTATTCAGCAATGATTGGAGAGCAGGAAATTGCTAGAAGCAAGTTCAGCTGGGAAAGAAAAGGTGAAGAAAGGAGGAACCCCCCTGGTCTAGAAATTACTATATACAAACCCACGTATTTCATTTCACTGTAAAGATGTATTTCAACCCATTTCAGAAAGATTAAAGTTGGCAGCTTTGCAATAAGATGATTTTTCCATCTTTTCAAGTTAATGGTGTGATAGATAGAACTTTCGTCCCTGAGAAGTCAAGCTCTTTTCTCTTCCCCTTTTAAGTGGTATTTTCTTGAAAGGTACAATCAGTTGCTTCTGTTGCAGGCATCTCAACATGTACTTTCTTGCGTGAGTTAAAATCAATGTCTGATATAATCTCTGTTGGAAGTCAGAAATGAAGCTGCTGGTTTTAGCTACTAAGTGAAATTCTGTAAAGATTCTCTCTGGCAGCATTCCTTTCCAGATGTCTGAAGTTTTATCCCTAAAACAACCATGGAAAATAAATGTTAAGGGCCTCCAGCTGCTACTGAAAAGTTTTCAGGGCCTTGTTTTGGTGTTGTCTCTGGTTTCCATGTTTGTGTTCCAAAATATGCCTCCAGCGATGACTACTGAGACTTCTGTAGGCCAGAAGTTGGGGGCCTTCCACATGGGATGCTGCTCAGTTGTGTGGGTTTGTACTGGCAGGAGAACATTTGCTGGTTTGGAAAGCCAAGATTCAGGAGATAATGACTGCGTTCTGTTGAAAATAAATAAGTAAATAAGGATCTGGAGAGAAGCTTCTGGTGGCGCGGATGGAGTGTATGCGTAATTTCAGATGCTTCCCAGGAGATCTTCCAGATGAGCTGACTCCCAAGCTGCCTGTTAAAGAAGATGAAATAATTCTGTCCTGTCTGCTCATGGGATGCTTACAGACAGATCATGGTTTTAATGGTTAGGTCCTTTAGCTACTCTTATGCTAGACACTATTCAACATGGAAAGTTGCATCTCTATTGGATTGTAAAAGGGATTTGGATTAAGCCCATGAGGAGAGCTTGCCAGGCTTTGGGCTATTCATACCACAAAGTGTCTAACTACCTGCAAAATATCACATCTAATGTTCCACAGCTTGTTCTGCTGTGGAATTAATGGATGGGCAAAGGGTCATTGTGGATGCCTGGGAGAAAAATGAAGCTTGCTTTTCTACAGGCAATGTGGGACCCTGTGGGAAGAGCCATCTTCTAAGCCTTGTCACTCAGGTCTTTGCTGAGGCTGCTTTGACAAAGGCTCAATTTTATTTGCTGCCTTAAAAAAAGATCTTTGTGTAAAGGAATACATGGATCAAACCTCCTGCCAGGGTGTTTGCAGCACAAACGTGAGAGAAGAATTGCAGCTGGTCACATCCTTAGGTTTTTGCCTATGGCCTGGCCATGTAAACTTGCAGTGATAAAATCATCTGGACCCCAGAGAGCAAGCAAACTAAATGGCTATTTTACAATATAGAAACAATTACAGGATGGCATTTGGCTTTAGGTTAATTTCTCTGCTTACTCTGGAGAATTGCCATCTGCAAGCAAACACATTGACAACGTTATTTTCAAGGATATAGGAAAAAAGGGCTGAAGTACCAGCATTTCAGATAACGACACAGGATGATTATGGAGTTATGGTAACTTAAGTGGCAGGTGGAGAAATAAAACTAATCTCCTATGCTAAAGTGTGCTGCATAAATAAAGAATCCATTTGTTTGATATATTGATTCTCTGTGGATTGCTTGCCAAGAAGATGCAAGCATCAGCTTATCTGAATTAATACGTGGTATTAGAGGAGGAAACCAACATCAATATTCCAGTACTTTGCATACAACCTACAGTAAGCCAAGATTTGGACTCATTGTTACGTACTCTCCATTCAGGAAAGCCCTTGTACCCCTTGGGCAATGGATATTAAACCTGGAATGTTTAAATATAATGTTTAAATATAAGCCTGTAGGATGTTTTAAGGTAATCTGTTTCTGTCAGTGCTAGGGTCTGGCCTGTGCAAAGCTGCCATGTTATCCAGCTGTTGATGCCATGTTTAGTGGATTATGTTTGACGAAGGGTCTTGTTTTAGGATTGCAGAAGGGAAAGGGTCTGTGTTTGGAATCCACTGGAATCACCCAGTCCTTTCATTGCTGTATGAACTGAAGTAAGTACAATGTTGTTACCAGTAATGACATATTGGGGTTGTCCAGCCTGGAGAAGAGAAGGCTCCAGAGAGACCTGAGAGCAGCTCCCAGTGCCTCAAGGAGCTACAAGAAACCTTGAAAGGGGCTTTGGACAAGGGCCTGCAGGGCCAGGCCAAGGGGAATGGCTTGAACCTGCCCGAGGGGAGACTGAGCTGAGCTCTGAGGCAGAAGCTGTTCCCTGTGAGGGTGCTGAGGCGCTGGCCCAGGGGGATGGCCCAGAGAAGCTGTGGCTGCCCCATCCCTGGCAGTGCTCGAGGCCAGGTTGGACACAGGGGCTTGGAGCAAGCTGCTCCAGTGGAAGGGGTCCCTGCCTGTGGCAGGAGTTGGAGCTGGAGGAGCTTTAAGGTCCCTTCCAACCCAAACCAGGCTGGGATTCTGTATCTTTATGCCTGAGGCAGTTACTAACATCAGTTTTTAACTGCATGACTCTCCCCAAAAACCCATATCAGAAACACTTAACACGTTGCTTTTTCATTCATCTTTTTGGTCTGTTTTCTATTTGTACAGTTCCTGGTGCAATGCAGCTACAAACTGAAAAGTTGTATGTGTCCAAGTAACAATCTGGAAAGGCAATAGTATTAAAATAGAAGTAATCAAATATTCTGATCATGCAAAATCCGTAATTTAAACAGGTTGAATTGTCCCATTTCACTATAGGAATACTAATTCAATGTCTAAAGTTTTTAGACCAGATTTTAGTTGGAAAGTCTAGACAGTAACAGAATTAACTCCTAAAGATCTGAATATAAATGGTTTTTTCTGTTTCAGCCCAGTGCTGATCAGGATGGCTAAGCATTAACCATGAGAAGTGTTCACATACAATTCACTTTGTATTTAAGTGAAAATCCATCAGGAAGAAGAGAATTAGAGGATGTTTCCTTAGTTACTCTGTTACAGTCATCTAGATATTGTCTTGGGCTTCTTGCCCCATTTCTTTTTCAGACTGTAATTTCTAAAGGAAAGAAAAGCAAATTGCCATTTTCAGATCACCAGCAATGAAGCACTGAATTCTTTAACAGAAGGGGAAAAAAAGCTGCTGGAGTGCAGAACCGAGTTAGTTGTAGGCTGCTCACTGATGCTTGCTAAATTGTATAATGGGTTTCAGCTTCCCTTCATTGCTCCAGCTGTTGGCTTCAATCTGTTTTTGTGGTTTGATTAAAATAAGTTCTTGGTTTTTTTTGGTGGCTTGTCAATTGCTCCATGTCGGGTAACATAAATGAGCTCATCCTTTCAGCTGAGCTGAGTCAAGGTGTCTGATCAAGAACAAATCACTAAAAGACCATGATCCTACACGAACATACAGTAATAGGACAAGATGGGGATGGCTTGAACCTGCCCGAGGGGAGACTGAGCTGAGCTCTTAGGCATGTTCCCTGTGAGGGTGCTGAGGCGCTGGCACAGGGTGATGGCCCAGAGAAGCTGTGGCTGCCCCATCCCTGGCAGTGCTCAAGGCCAGGTTGGACGCAGGGGCTTGGAGCAAGCTGCTCCAGTGGAAGGGGTCCTCGCCCGTGGCAGGGGTTGGAGCTGGATGATCTTAAGTTCCTTTTCATCCCAAACCAGTCCATGATTCTGTGATTATTTGGAAGCAGTAGTGTCCATTTTTTGTGCAGGGTGTCAGGTTTAAACAGGCCAGAAGAATGCAACTCGGGCAAAGAAAGAAATATTGTTCCCATTTTACGGCTGGGGAGTTTTAGCACAGGCAGTTGAAAGAGCTTCCACAATCTCATATAAGAGCAGTCAGAATCTGAATTCAGATTTAGTTCCAATAAGCAGCTTTTATCACAAGATTGTTTTTCTTCTTTTTATAACTTGTAGTTATAGCATCTGCATAAATAACCAACAGGAGCCCCCCTACTTCTGTTCCATTTCTAATCCTAGTTACATTGGCCAGTTTATTATCTGAAATATTTACCTTCCACTATAAATGGAAATGACTTCTTTCCCTTCTTTTTCATGTTTGATGGTCATAATATCCTCTAGCATTCTATTACTTGGGACCTGTAGTAGATCAAAATCATATGATGCTGCTCTCTGTAATGAATTAAATTAGCTTTAATAGGAAACTTAAGTAGCTGTAATGTTGTTTTTGGTTTCTTTTTTATAAGTAATGGGTAAACTGGACTTTCTGTAGCTGAAATTGTTTTCTGAATCATTTATCATGCTGTGTAAATTAGTTTAAGAACAGGAAAATAACCATCCAATGTCATTCTGAATAGATTGTATATTTATAGGGACATTGTTCATTAATTTTTGAGGACAGAGTTTGAACTGCTATTTGTCAGACATGTTGCTGGTTCAATGCTAGTTATACTGCAGTCACTTAGGTCCTCTAAAACCTTGCTGGAAAAGAGGAAAATGTCAGGGAAATTTGAATCAAATGGCACTTTAAGCATCAATGGGGATAAAAAGCTCTTTTAAATTTATGCCAATTGTCACAGAGAAAATAGGTTTACCTATAGTGTGCGTTTGAGGACCCTTCTAAAATATTCCGAGTGGAAAGCTTCTCCTGCAGTTCTGGTGCTTCAATTACAGTTTCAACATTGGGTTTTGTTGCTGTCATAATTCACCAGAGCAAAAGTATTGATCAGAACACAAAGTATTGGTGATTCACCTTGATGCAGTTTTGTACATCTGCTTTGCGCTTTAGTTTTATAACAAATGTTTTGACACTGAGCTGTTGACTGATAAATATCTTAATAGCTTCTCAGTATGCTAAATGTCATACACTTAATTGCATAGCATAATTCTCTGCCTTGCTGCAAAAATAGAAGAGCAGAGTTTGTCATGGTTGGTTTGATGCTTGTAGGAACTTGCTGACACGGGACATCTGATGTACAGCAAAGCAACAGGGGATGGAGAGTGGGGTTTTGGTGAGAGATAGAAGTTGCTCACTGCTTTGCAGGCAGGGTGTTTCGTGTGCACTGATCACCATAAGTTCTGGTTCAGGCTTGGAATTAAGGTGAAATGCTGCTGCAGGAGTTCACATCATGAGCTGTGACATTCAACCTTGCTTCTCAATTGCCTTTTTCAGCACACATCTGGTACCTGCAAGGCATGACACTTAGAAGTGGAATCAGCCTTCAGAGGGTGCTTTCTGGCTAAAAGGCGCAGACATTTGATGGAGTTACTTTACTCCTGCCCCATTTTGTGGCTTGAAGGCGGCACACTGGGGGAGAAGCAGAGTTCTGGGTGGGCAGTGGTTTAGCTCAGTGCTAAACTGAGCACTCCTGCAATCCCTCCAGCTTGTGCTGGTGCGAGGGCAATCTAAAAGCCTGTCATTCCTTAAACCTGAATGAAGAGAACAAAACATAGCTGTGCAATTCTGATTTATTATTCCTGCTGGTTTTTGCAATTCTGGTTTTCCTATTCTTTCTCCTAGAGTGATATTCAGATTCTTCCTCTCACGAACAGCATGTTGGCAGGATTTTGTGTATGTACACACTGCTGTATGCTGGTATTTCGGAAGATGGCATGACTCAGTGTGGTGAGGCTCGTGCCAGTTTGTTTTACTCCTTGTCCATTCTGTGTCTCCTACTTGTTCCTTGAGTGCTCTGACTTAAGGAGAGATGAAGTTCATCCTTATGCCAGAAAGTCTTCTTGTGCCTGAGGGGTGGATCTGTCAAACACGGTGCTGGCACAAGAGCAGTAGATGATCTTTTAGGTATTCAGATGGTCAATGCTGCCCAAGGCAACTGACAGCCTTAATATCTGCAAGAGGAACAGCCTCAGATCCATCATTCAACACAGATCAGCTGTCACACAGCGTAACAGCATCTTGCTACCCTAGGGAATCCTGAAATCCATGGCGTTATTGTGATGGGTTTATGCTTATCTGCTGTGGATATGAATATTTACTGTAGGTGCAGAAGGATCTGGGGAGCATAATTACCCGTAGGAAAAACACCACAAGTGCTCAGCAATAAACCAAGTGCTTTTTATTTATAGGTCTTGGAACGAAGGGTGTATTCTGTGGGCCAATATAGGCATGTTTCAATAACAAAGCTTAGCATTCCCAAATAAGAGGAAGTTATCAATACCTTAAACTTTAATACATGAAAAAGCAACACAAAATGCATAGGATATGGAGCGAGCAGTAATTTTAGATGTGATCTCTTTTTTTTAAAGCATTTCATTAACTTGATGTTATATTGTTGTTTTATTCTGGGTTCATTAAGTACATACAAAATAGCTTTTTGCTTCACATAGACTGTGGGCTTAATGAATATCCTACAATGGTGTTTTATTAATATGCCACCTTAATGAGGGGAGAAAAAAGGCTCCAAACACCTTTAAATTGTGTTATTTCCAAGGCAGCGTGAGAGAAGCAGAAGGTACCAGTGAATTTCAAATTCCCTTCAGAAAATAAAAATCCAAAGTAATGGCTGCAGCTATTTGTGTCAGACATAAAAATTGATATAACATGTGGTAAACCTCCTATTGGGTATTATTACAGATGATTGATTTCTCTCTCCCCCTACAGTTTAGATGGCGCAGTGCTTACTGTACAAACAACCCAGGCAAAGTCAACATGTTTTACAAGTAAATAATTTACAGCCACTCTGTGGAATGTGGAATAATATTTTACGTTAAGTGACATTAATTAGGGGAGAAATATTCCAATGGTGAAGAACGGGGAGATGACTGTTGCAAGGAGAAGTGTTTTACTTGCAGTCTAAATGCAAATCAGGAGCTGGGAGAGTCACGAACACATTGCTCTTGAGGGAGAAATAATTCCCATTAAATACCCAGCTCTAACATTACTGTAAGAGTTGGGAATGTGAGCCAAATCCAAGTCAGTGACGGTCTTCAATGCTGTCATTGAAGGTTTTAGATGCGTTTTAGATCTGCTTTAATGAGAGGTGAGATACAGCTCATAGATTTGGGTCTTAATCCCATGAACATTAAAGCACGTGGTTATCCTCACCCACAGCAGCAAAGCAACTGCCTTAGCAGGATTAGTTTCATAGACTTGGGTTTTTAAGGTCGGTAGAGACTGCTGTGGTTTAAGCTTGCTCATAAAATGTGTGCTAGAACCACACTAGTAACTCCTGAGTTGATCCTCATGATAACTTCTGACTGAATTGAGGTTTTTGAGAGAGACTTAGTGATAGATTAGCTACCGCTTCCCATCCTCCATCAAAAAGCCACAGTGTGACAGTGATAGGAAGAAAGCTGTGTGTCAATTATGGATCTAATTCCACCAGTCTGCTTTGAGCTACTCTGCAGTTCAAAATGTGATTTGATATTAAAAATCTGACCTGCAAATAGATGTACTCTGACCAGATGTACTCTGTTAATATTCTGAAAGTTTGCAGAACTTTGGGTTTTTTCCAGGTTTAGCCTTGTTTCAGAATGAGGAATCTTATGCTAAGCAAGGTCCATGCACATGCAGTAAAAACAAAGCCCAAATATGCGAGTTGATTCCTCCACTTACTTAAATCAGTGCAACTGTCTTGTCTGTTGAGGGTTACATACGCTGTAGAAGAGGTTTTGACCGTGTGTATCACACACATGCTGACCTACATAGAGCACAAAATGAACACACCATTTGTCTGCTAGACTGTTAAAAACCAGATATTTAATAAGTATTTTTCTTCTTTGATTTGAAATCAGCCTGATACAATGCCCCATCCCTGGCAGTGTTGAAGGCCATGTTGGATGGGGCTTAAAATAACCTGGTCTAGTGGAAGGTGTCCCTGCCCATGGCAGAGAGTTGGAACTGGATGAGCTTTAAGATCCTGAGGAGAGGTGAGCTTAGTGTCTCTGTGCAGTGTTCCTGCTGTAGAAACCATCCTTGGTTCAAGGCACCTTCTGCAGCCTTAACTGGATGAAAAGGAGTGGGGGCTATATCCCTATCTATCTATCTATCCATCTATCCACGTAGAAGGTGTAATACTATCTATAGTGTAACCTTGTATAACAGGAGTCTCTGTATAGGTATGTAAAGGTTAAAACAATAAAGGGCAGTGATCATCAAAAGTAATTAGAAACTTAAAGGCAAATATTAAGGGGGATAGATGTGGACATTGGTTTGGGGAGAAACCAGTCATTTGAGATATAAAGCATTATTTAGCTCCTCAATTTCACAGTATGTACCCTAAAAACTACCCACTGGGTGATGGAGTTGATGATAGAAAGGGCTGGAGATGAAGTGATTGTGTTGGTTGCGCCCTGATAAATGGGTTTTAAGATGTTAACAGCATTTGAACATAAGATGTTTTTACAAACTTCAACTTTCAGTAATCAGAGTAAAGAAAAAAAGAAGAATAAAATACTTTCTGCTTTTGTGTGGAAATATGCTTATTTTGGAGTAAACTGTAAATCTAATCAAGCAGTATTATACTCTAAATCACCACTTCCAAAAAATTGGGGGAAAAAAAGAGCTTTTCAAGACTTTTTTTCACCCCCACATTCACTTAGAACAAATCCACGCAATTACCTCTAATAAAACTATCGTGCCATTGACGTAGAACAGAAGACTTCTTTCTCTTGCAATTGGGAGGCAAACTGATGGCATATAATTTTCTTCCAAGCATTGTGACTAATCTAGATGATTTACTTTGGGGTTTCCTCGCTCTCTCCACGTCACTCAAATGCAGATTTCACATATTAGACATAAATTAAGCTCTAATAGCATAAAAATAAACAGAAACAAACCCCTAATCTGGCTGCTGCTAATTGCAGTTAAGTGGCCTCCTACATTGGCACTTAGTAATTGGGAACTGCTGATGTTTGTACATTGTGGTGTTTTAAATGGAATGTTCATGCTCCCTGTAAAAGTAATTAATATTATGAATGAGTCTATCAAATATCTGCTGAAACTGGCAGGATAATTAAGTAACTGTTCTGTTGCTTGACATGCTACAGAAGCCTCTGCATTGGGCTGACAGCTGCAAAATGCTGTAAGAAGGTGCTGACTGCTAAGTTAACTGGGAAAAGGATATCTGTGGAAGGAAGTGTTTGGGATGATGGAAATGGTAGGAAACTGACTGAGGCCCCTTTATGCCAGTTCTCCAGATACTTTCATGGTGCCTGATTTATTAATACATATATATATTAACCACATATAAACCACAAAGATTTAAATCTAAATCTCTAACTTTGAAGTTTTAACCGTGTCTTTTGGAAATACTGTAGTTTTTACATTCTGAATTGTTTTAAAGCTGGCAGATGTACATAGAATCATGGAATCAGTTGGGT
Source organism: Agapornis roseicollis (assembly GCA_002631895.1). Lineage (NCBI taxonomy): Eukaryota > Metazoa > Chordata > Aves > Psittaciformes > Psittacidae > Agapornis > Agapornis roseicollis. Next base: position 40,621 of record NDXB01008383.1, on the reverse strand, counting down.
TGGAAAAGACCTTTAAGCTCATCAAGTCCAACTGTTTCCCAGCACTGCCAAGGCCACCACTGCCCCATGGCACTGAGGGCCTTGGCTACACAGTGTGTGAACACAGGGATGGTGACTCCAGCACTGTTCCAATGCCTGAGCACCCTTTGGGGAAGGAATTGTTCCTGACATCCAGCGTGAGCCTCCCCTGATGCCACTTGAGGACATTTCCTCTTCTTCTGTTCCTTCTTACTTGGTCCATCACTATATTCTTACATATCATAGAATCATAGGATGGTTTGGATTGGAAGAGACCATAAAGCTCATCCAGTTCCACGGGCAGGGACACCTTCCACTAGAGCAGGTTGCTCCAAGCCCCATTCAACCTGGCCTTGAATATTTATATCAAGAGCATTTGTTACCTGATTCAGCTACTTCTCTTTTGGCAATGCTGGCATAAACCTAAACCACACTTACTGATGCAGTATCAAGCCTGCTAACAAATTGCTACCTGCCTTTCTGCCCAAGACAACGGTATTATAGCAGTAAGTTAATGCTATTTAGTGGTCAGTGGGTAAAAAAAGGAAATCACTGTTGAAGTAATTAATGGCAAGAAAGTCTGAGGGGTGCTGAGCTTTGTACAGTTAGAGAGATTAGTGAAAAGCCATTGCAGTGTAATATCAGCTCAGAATGGAAATGATGTATATTCCCTTTTCATGGTTATAAATAGTTTCACAAGGTTTAAGGCGGTGAAGAATGTGTTGAAAAAAACCTTCTGTAATCTCCTGAAGTGTGAAAATTAATCACTCAGAAGTGTTTGACAGCGTGGGCTCCAGATTCCAGTGCGAACTTTACCTAGCACTGAAACTTTCATTAATTTTCAGTGTCCAATTCCTATTTTGCTGAAGTTCCCTACAAAAAGTAGGGAGCTTATTTGGAATTTTCATAGAAAAATCAGAAACAGACTGATTGTGATGAATCTTTTAGAGGCAGGTAAGAGCCCCTAACGTGCCTCTGGGTTTGGTCCAGCCGAAATACGCTTGTGGCTTTATTCCTTCCTGTCTACACATCCTTTGTTGTTGGGTTGGGTGTGGATCATCTGATCAAAGTGCTGCGGATGAGCACTGCAGCACGTGGCATTGTGCACAGTGAGATCAGCCTCACCAATGAAGTGTAAAAGCACTCTTGCTACTTACCTCCTGGTGAAGCATCCCACTAACAAACCAGGATGAACTGTGCATCCAGTTTATAAAACAGTATCATTTAACAGGAAATTAAACTGCATGGTTCTCCATGTGCCTGTGCATCACAGTGCTGTTTATGAGTTGTTTGAACATTTCTATGCATACTCCAGTTCTGTGCTTCAGAACTTCTGCCACCCTCAAAACCCTTGGCCTTGCAGAAACAGGTATAATCTTAGCCTTTCTGATCTCAAGAGCTCGCTCTTTCATGTATCCTGCCAGCCTTCAGGGGCGGTCCAGTTCTTTAGACATCACCTTGGGTTTTCATCAACCTTTGCTAGCTCCAGAGGAGCGATGTTGGCATTTGCAGCATGGACCTGATAGAGCCCAGTGCTCCTTTCTCAGGGGGATGTGCGATCTCATTGACCATTCATGACACATACTGTGCTATACTACTGCACTGTGTATAGGTGATATCACTGCAGTCTATGTACTTCAGTAAAATCAATAATCCTACTACAACTTCCTTTATCTTTTTTATCCACCTCATTCTTTCAGGGCAAAAAATATGCTTAAAATAGCACTGATTTTGTTAGGGTAGGTTGGATCTTTTTCTGTTCTCTCCTTTTTACAGTTTTTAGTTGCATCCATTCATGTTCTTTTGTCTGTTTGCTAGCTTTTTGATCCTCAGCTTTCATGGACTGCATGAACTCCAGAGGCCTCTGCATTCTCCATCCTCTGGAGCCTGCATGTAATAAAGATGGGAACACTAAGTCTGATTATGCACTGTGCTAAAAGAAGGGTTGATTGAGGATTTAGGCACTAAATTGGCACTTTATTTGTGAGGGGAGAGACAGAGCTCTCCTACAGGGTTTCTGTGTGATACCAACAACCAACTAGACTAAGAGTTTAAAATAACTTAAAAGCCTCAGCTGTGAAAATTGCATTGAACTTCTGTCTCTTTGGGTTTCTTAAATTCTTAAAATATGCTTAACTCTTAAAAATGCTTAACTTCTTAAAAATAAGAATCTATCCTTAATTTCTCAGTGTCTTAAACATTTTCCTGCCCACTATTCTTAAATAATATACATGTGGAAATACCCTTGTTATATCTGTGTATGCATTCCACTGAGTAAGCAGAAATTACAAGTATCTTTGACGTTTACAAGCATTTCTTCTGCTACCTGTGAAGATGAAAAAGCTGTTGTAGCTCTGCTATGTCAAATATAAAGGAATTTAGGTTTATATCTTTTCATTTTCCAAAAGTTTCAAGAATTAAAATGTTTGGGGTACTGTCTATCTTATGGAAGAGGAAGCAGCGATTGGTATTGAGAGACTTAAAGAAGTAACGTCACACAGGCCCAGGACAATGCTACACTCTTCCTACTCATTCTTTTAAGTTGAAAGTTCACTGGGAATACAGTTTCTTGCTGAAGATATGCTGCATGATGTCAACAAGTGTGTGTGAAGCACACACTGTGGGTTAGCCATATGGTACCCAAGGGAGTAGCCTTGCCACACAGCCACACTACAGTTGATGGGTTGGAGTTGTATGTGTCATAATAAACAGATTATTCCTGTTAAATTAGCTTGAACATCTCTGGGAAAATCAATCATGCTCCAACACTGAGCTTGTCTTTGGAAGCATAAGAGGTATGGGGAATGTTAAAGGCAACTTATTTCTCTGTAATGTGTTTCCAGAGGTTGAGTTTTGAGTTCTTTATATCCGCAGTGTTTGGCTGCACAAAGTCATCTAGTGATGGCTGCTCCATTCCAACCCTAACTATTCTATGATTCCTATGCTGTCAGGAAGAAGGTCTTCAGTTGTAGTACACCACGGAGAGCACAAGACAGCAGTTGTTGTCTTCCTCTTTGTAGAGCTCTTTGGAAGGTTCTGCCTAGCTCAAAGTGAAACCTTCAACTCAACACTCAGGGGCAGAGTTTGCTGACAGCAGAAACATTTGATTTATTCCAAAAGGATAGCGATACGAATGTGTTGCTGATCTATGGGCAAGACATAATGGTCTATTATCTGTCTATGGGCAACCTGGTTTCTGTACAGGGAGAATAAGATATGGGGTCTTTAATAAGGTTTTGGATTTCTGTGCTATTACTGTCTGTGGTACCCTGGTGAAACCATATAGGCTTGGTTTACGTGACAAAGTCTTTGTCTGTACTTTAAGTGAAGCTTTAGTGAAACATGGAACACATCTGAGTGCTTCCACCTCCTTCCAGTGTCCTTTTCACTTTGTTTGCATAGCATCTCCCATCCAGGAGTCTTCTTTTTCTACTGGTGAATACAGAAACAGTATTTTATTATCATAAACCATTAACTGTTGGTCCAAAAGCAGGTGCACCTCATAGCTTTAGATCTCTCCCTTGGCATCCTATCAAAGTCGTAGTATTTTGACAAAACCTTTTGGAAGGCATCAAAGCAGTGTTTTATAGCAAGGAGGGAAACAGGAGAGAGAATGCCTGATTTTATTCTTCTTCCTGACAGCATGAAAGTCTGTTCCTCAGCTTCTTGTTTCCTTGCCCCTACTAATGCCCTTCCTTGCACTGCTGGTTTCAAACCCTTGACAGCTCTTTAGAATCAGGAGAGGCTTTGCATGATCAGAGTGATAATTTTCAAACCACTCTGTGGCTGAAAGGAAGTTTAGGGAGCATTATTTATTCAAATTCCAAGCATGAAGGGCCGCATGGGAAATATGGAAGAGTGCCTTCCGTAAATGACAGCTTAGGGAGACTTTCCAATTGCAGGAGACAGCTGTATCCCAAAACTTAATCGAATTACTGTATTATAGTGAAGAATGTCACCCTGAACAAAACTGATACCATCATACGTGTCCATGGTAAATCTTGACTTACATATGGCTGTGTTTGGGATAACCTTTAAATCTGAAATCCAACTCGGGGCTGATGTGATGCTTTTGTGATTGGAGGAATTCGGGCATGTGGAATCTCTTTGCTCTGAGCAGATGAGCTCTGCTCGCAGCTGTACAAAGTTCAGGATAGTCCTTTCCTGGAACGCATCCTTCCTTCCTAACACATGTAGCAAATGGTTTATAAACCTGTGTTTGGTTGCCTCTGTGAAACCCTGTATTTCACAATGTTTTCCGGTTGCATTTCAGAACTGTATTAAAAGAGGGATAGCACTCAGCATTGGTGTGCTGCCCCCATATGTTCCTCCTGTTAATGTTGCACATGAGCAATTGTATGATGACTTGAAGAGCTGAGTCTCTGGAAGGCCTTCATTTTCAGTGCTGGTGTATGCCAGCGAATCTGAATATTAAATCAGACGGAAACCAGCAGCTCGAAAACATGCAATCTGCTTTGGGCTGAAATGTACATCTGTCTGATGTGTACTGCAGGTCCTTGGCTCCCACTAAGGTTGTTTGCGATAACAAAAGAGCACGTTTTGAAAGCTCTGAACATTTTGGGTTTGGCGTTTTGTCTTTTCTCCTGTGTAAAATGCTGACTCGACCGTACTGGAGCCAACAGCTTCTTGATTTCCTCCCAAACCAGATTTGACTGAGCATGGAAATGCCATCTTTTTCTTACCCTGTTGACCCAACATGCTCCCACCCTCCCACCAGGTACTGACAGCGCCTTTGCTCCTGAAATGTTCTCTTAGCTAAAGATGTTGGAGAGAAATACAGATACCATTGGCTTTCTGTATCTGCTCATTTCCCAGTGAATTCAGAGGAGTCAAGGAAGAGCTCAGCACCTCAAGGACTGATCTCAAAGAGCAATCATGCAGGCATTGTGTGCATCAGTTAACAAAGAACACAGGAACTGGCTTCTGCCAACAACAGGTAAAAGCTGCCAGCGTTGTTGCTTACGTGGGAGAATGCACATGCAGCTATTTGGTGATAAACAGTGCAAGAGTAACACTTGTATGCAGCAAGGAGGGAGCAGATCTGCATTTTAAAGTGCCGAGGAAGCCTGCAGGCCAGCCTGGTGTTTTTAATCAAAGCATCCTTGAAAAATGGAATGGGTACAGATGTGTGTGTGCTTAGACTGTATCCAGTGCTGATGATTTTCTGGGGCTAGCTGCTGCACAGCAAATGCTCCAATGGCTGTTGGAATGTGCCTCTTGCAGAACTAAATCTTTAACATGGAAGTGTAGTAGGAAAAAGAAACTCTGGAGAAATACCTTGTGTTTGGATTTGTTAAATATATTTGGAGTTCTATGAAGTTCTTATCGGGTACTTCGAGGACCCTCCCTAAGGGGACTGATGTGTATCAGACAGGCAGGTTCAATGTCATTGCTGAATCAAGGCTTCCCGTGTTTATCATTTTTGATATACAGCAGCCCACTTATTTATAGCACAAATGGCCAGCAAGTGGGGCTGTGCTTTTGGTGGGAGGCAGTACCAATGGCTGAGGGCTCCAGCAAGGCTGAGTCCTAGGAACTGGCAGTCTTAGAGCCCTGCTTCTGTTTTCTTTTCACCTTTGTGAATTAACTTTATTAGGGACAGACACTACAAATGCCTACACAAGAGGGAACGTAGAAGCTCTCTAATCATTTTCAGCCCAGCCCATAAAATCTGAGGAGGTTTGTCTATACCAAAGTGTTTTGCTGTTGGACTCAACCCTCCCAGGTATTGAGCAAAGCACAGAATGAATTGAAGGAGCTCAAAGTTTCCAATAAATAAGACCCTTAAGCCTTGCTTCTGCTCCTGCCAATAGCAGAACTTGCCTTGCTTTGGAGGCCAGGCATAGCTAAAGCCAAAACCGAAATGGGTGCACATCAGTGGCAGCATCATGATCTGTAGATGGCACGAACATCCAGAACTGTGCTGCTAAAGATCACTGTGGGGGCATGGAAGAAGATGAGAACAGAGCTGCTGGCTCCAAGACCTGAGCTAAAAACTCCTTTGGCTGTGGACAGTTTATCTGCTGAAATGCCATGATGCCAGAGGGTGGGTAGAATTTCAGTGCCAAGGGACAGCGCTGATCCTCGTACCAGGACTGGCTTCCAAAGCTTTTTGCCATTCTTGCCTTCAAGTTGTGGTTTCAATCTCATTTATGCCTGGCAAATCATTAGCATCAAGTCTTCCTCTGTGCTATAGTTTGGCCAAAGCTTGAAAGTGGCTTTTTTCCTTCTTTTTGTTTTATTTGTTTTTAATAGTGTAGCAAAATGTTTCCTCTCTTGTGAAAAGCTGTCACCTGCAATGTGGATGATGTGTCCTCTGCTTCATATCTGGTCAACTATCGCTTCAGGCTAAAATACTGTCTCTGTTCTGGTCTTAGTGCATTACTCCCAGTTCAGTTCTGACTGAAAGCAGTGAAGTGATGTCTGTGTAGAGCTGTATATGGAAGAGATATTAACCCATGTGGTTTCTAAACTCTGTGTATGTGTAGCTGTGTACAAAGGCACATCTTGTATATGTGGGTATGTACACACACGCACAATTCCTCTAGCTTTAAGTCATGCTCCTGGTAAGAAATGCAACAAATCATGCTGGTGATTGACTGGGAAATGTTCTCCTCCTGTTGTTGCAGATGCAGTCATGTTCTTTATGAATGGATAGCCAGAAAATAAACAGTGCATTTCTCATTTGCAAAATCTCAAAGGTTCAGCCATAAATTCTCTTGTTCCAGCAAGCCAAAAATACTCTATTACACACACAGAGCTGTAACTGCACTCCAGTGCACTTATGCCTCTGTTCCACGGGGCCTATTTTGTAAGAATAGCTTTATTTGCCATTGCTAATGGCCAGCATGGATATTTACCAGATACAGACATTTTAGTTTCTGCTCTATTGCTTACAGCTTCCCTGAATACTAAAAATGCCTTTATTTATGTTGCAGAATAAGTGTTTGAGGACTTGTCCCATGGCTCAGCCATAGATGTCAAGCCTTAAACCACACCAATGTTATATCAGAGGTATATGCTAGGCGTTAGTTCATGTTTCCGAGCCTGCATGTGTATACTCTGATGATGAAGTTAAGTCATATTAAATGCTAAGTTTACTCAAGAAGTCCTATTAGGTTCATGACCAGTGCATGTGGCTCCTGTACAAGCTGCTTGACCAGGTAATAACTGTCTCAAGCTGTCCTGTTTCTGATAATACATGGTAGGTAGTTATAATAATAATACAAGACAAGGCAGTTGATTTGGTCTGTGGATTGGATTAAAGTTCTGTGCAACATACTTGTTCTTACCACTGGTGAAACCAGTGACAGTGATTTGGTTGTCTCCAGTAAGTTTAGGAGCACGTCCCCTCTGAGAAATTAGTGGTGAGTTGATGTATAAAGTGACTTTGATGTTGCAGAACTGCCACAGCCATTTCAATAGCTGTATAATTAGATGTCCCATCACACAGTCAGAAACCATTATGTGAGCTTTGATAATGGAAAATCTCAGATGTAACTGTGTGGAGATGTGTGTGTGTCTAAATATGCAGGTGTATTAGTGGGATTTTCAGGAACACCTGCATGGGTTAGATGTCTAACTCCATAGAAATCAGTCCTGGATTAAATATAGTCTCTGCATGTCAAATACATTTAGGTTCCAATTCCTACCAGGCATTAAACTGTCTCACAGGTTAGGATCCCGTGGAGAGTTATGCATCTGATCTTTGGGAATCTAGGTCTGTTCCTGTATTCGTTCACAAAGTCCTGTGCCTTTCTGCATCTTTCAGAGTGTAAAGCACTTTGAAACCTAAGTACATCCAGTCTCTAAAAAGAGCACTTTGTATGGCATTTAGTTTGTACAAACTCTGGGATAAAATGTACTCAGTAGATGAAGTATTGTTGTGGTTTGGCTCTTTTTTGAACCAAGTTCTGTTATTAAGACGTACAGTTGCGTCTTCCCCTAAACTTCCCAGAACATAGCTAACAGTAATGGTTTGTCTTGTAAGGCTCCCTGAATATGGTTTGGGAAACGAATATCTTCATTTAAAGATGAACAGCACTGGCGTTGTTGCTGTTTAAAGTGTCAGGTAGGCAGAAGATGAGACCTTAATTATTAGTTTCTAAGCACCACTGATTTCTGAGTTGGCTGCTCCAGGCATCATTTGTTTGGTACACCTCTGACCTTGGTTCATTTGACTGATAACAAACTTGGGGAGAGGGGGGAATAAGCCTCACGAATATAATGAACATCTTCTTATTAACACAATTATTTATGAGAGAGCTGTCTCCCGTTCAGTTGATGGCTGGAATAACTTTTCCAAGAGGGAAATCCTTGTTGGAGGTGCAGCTACACCAACCTGTTTCCAGAGCTCTGCTGCAGTTTTGGGGTGAGATGCTTGGTTGATGCCAGTGGCCTCCAGCCATAGAGCTGCACTGATCTATATCAACTGTCCTGTCAGCTCTGAATCTGAATTTATACCTGCAGGACAGATTCATCAATAAGTGTTGGTTGGTGCAGCTCCCCTTGCAGTGTTAATTATGCAGTACTCCTAGAGCCTCAATCTGTGTTGACTTGGAAGATAAATTAGTTACCTTTGCACTTGCCATTGGCTTTCCTTTGTTGGTTAAGGATTATCCTATATCCCCCCCCCTTCTCTCTGTGTATCATAAAGTCAATTAAGTGTTTTCCCACCTGACTTGAAATCCATAGGGGGAAAGAAACACAAACCTAAACTTTTCTAAAGCCTGGACTGGAGCTTAATCAAATGACTTTGTCGCACCTTTGCAGCTCAGGGCAAGTTTTATTTTCCCCGTAGCCCTGAGAAGCCTTTGTGCAGTCTGGTTTACCAGCTGAGGCTGAATTCCTTCCATGATTCTCACTGACTTTGTAGGTTTTAGGTTCAAGGAATGTTTTTATTGTTTCTCTGTCTCTATTTTCTCTCACATAGAGATACATTTATGGGAGTGAAAATACTAATATGACAAATTAGGCCAACGTATACCTATTCCAATACATTAGAATAGGTATATTCATAGGTCATTCAATTCTGCACAAGACAGAGGGTGGATTTAGATGAGCTCTGAGGCAGAAGCTGTTCCCTGTGAGGGTGCTGAGGTGCTGGCACAGGGTGATGGCCCAGAGAAGCTGTGGCTGCCCCATCCCTGGCAGTGCTCAAGGCCAGGTTGGACACAGGGGCTTGGAGCAAGCTGCTCCAGTGGAAGGGGTCCCTGCCTGTGGCAGGGGTTGGGACTGGATAACCCAAACCCCAACCCAAACCAATCTGGGATTCTATGATCAGCAGATGCATTGAAATTAATGGTTGGACCATATGATCCTTGAGGTCCCTTCCAACCTGATATTCTGTGATTGAAACTAGTGATTCAATTCCAGCTCTGCTATCACAGAAGGGTTACACAGCTTCCCGGGCAGTGAGCACTGAGTTGCAAACCCCTTGCCTAATGACTTTCTTTGCCTCACAGTTGGTGAAGTGGCGCGATACAAGCAGGGTCTGATTTCAGTTGTAAAGGTGTAAATTTTCTGGGGTTGGAGGCAATAGTCCCTCTCCCAGCTGTCTTGCTGTGCACTACAACTGCTGCACCTGCTGCAGCCAAGTCCCTGAAGGCTGTGAATCACTGCCTTTTTCTCAGCAAATAACCCAAGCCCTTGGCTTCTTCAATCCAGAATGATTGGGAACATTTTTTGCAGAGCACGAGTCGTGCATCCTTGTAAGCAGGTTGTATTTCTAAAGGGATTACAAAGGATTATGATGAGTTACTAAGATCTGTGCATCTTCTCCAGTCCTCTTGCTTGCACAAGATTTATTGGTTTAGAAATGTCCTGATGAAGATCATAGATTTTCCCAGAGACAGCAGGGAAATTAGTATTCCTTTTGCAAGCAGCCTGGTTCCGTTCCCCCACAGTGACACTTGCTGAATAATGTGTTAGAGCTCTCAGTGACTCTTTCCTAGAAACCTATGAAATCTGCAGAGATAATTGCCACAGTAGGAAATGACTACAAATAAATGCAGTTTCCCCCTTGCTTTAGCAACTTTCTGAGGTTGCACCTTCTTTCCTCTCTGTTACCAAGTGCATAGTTCCTAATTTTGTTTCAGTGTCATTAAAACAATTAGATTTTGATTCATAAGATCTATCCACCTACTTAAAGGTGATTGCAACATGGAGTTAAACTGGAGCTGCAGCTTTGTGTGGAACACAGTTGTTGTATGGGATGAATTATAACCAACTTCTCAAATTGCTAAAATTGGTTGTCCCAGACAAGCACTAAGATTAAACCCCTCTCATCTGATATTAGGCGTTAATGTAGGCAGCCTTGCTTAATGCACTCCTACACCAAATCTGACTCGCCTGGGACTCACCCCTCTCGTTGTCTGCTGTTGACTGAGTGTATCACATGCAGTGTCCTCATTTAGATGAGTCCAGGACTCATCTAAGGTGACTGTGACATGACAAAGGTACCTGCTCCACTGTTCAGTTCCTCAGATAAACAGTGATCCATCGCATGGTGCTAACTTGACCGGTGTGCTTCTAAAGCTGCAAAGATTTCTGTTCTCTAGGGTGTCTCTTTGGATGAATGGGTTCATCTTATTGCCATGGTTCTTTGGTGTTTTCAGTACGGTTCTCTTCAGGTTCTCTGGCTTGGAGCAACTGTTTGTCTCTTTCCTTTGCTGAAAGAGAAATAGTCAAGTCCTCACTAAGTTCTGTTCTGGTTTTATTATTTCTTTGAAGAGATGAATTGAATTTATTTGAAAGCAAACAAAAAACCTAACAAGGTTTTAAATCTTCAGACTCGGTTTTCTCTTCCAGAAATTATCGATGTATTAGGATGCTGAGTAAAAATAGCTGGCATGTAGGACGTCTCAGGAGACTGTAGTTGCAATGTAAATAAGATTGGATTATACTTCCTCTCCCTCTTATATCCAATATGATTTAACCAAATGTTGCATGTATTTCCAACTACATGCTGGTTTTCGATTGACCATAGCAGTCTGAGGGGGGGGGGGAAACCACACACAAAGAAAAACCCAGAAGAGGGAACCTTTGAGTCTGATTCTGATATAAATAACACATAAAGATGGTGCAAAAATAAATGTGACTCTTCCATTTAATAGTATGGTATCAAACATGTTCTCTTTACTGCAGTGTGTAAGTCTTCTTTTAGTGAACTCTTCCACCATCTTTTTATTTGTTTTTCATTATGTTTTCAGGTGCCACTTGTTCAGGGTCACCCCACAGTTAGAAATGTTCTCTGCAGTTGCTGTTATGGGATCAGACAGGTTCTCTGCTGCTGTAAACTGCCACTGTTGCATTAAAGTCCAGTATTTGGTCTGTGGTTTTGGATGCTTTGTAAGGATCTGGTAGATCTGTGTTTGTGTTTTTACAGAGGGAAATTAGAAAAGATTAATTTTTGTTTATCTACTTTCATGGGCAGGTCCCATATTTGTAATACTTCAGTTGTGTACAGGTATCAGTGGAAGTTCTTTAGGAATATATTTCATAGAGACACAGAATGGTTTGGGCTGGAAAGGACCTTGAGATCATCTATTTCCAAGCCCCCTCCCATGGCCAGGGACTCCTCACACTAGACTGTGTTGCTCCAAGCCCCTGTGTCCAACCTGGCCTTGAGCACTGCCAGGGATGGGGCAGCCACAGCTTCTCTGGGCACCCTGTGCCAGTGCCTCAGCACCCTCACAGGGAACAGCTTCTGCCTTATCTCCAGCCTGAACTCCCCTGTTTCAGTCTGAACCCATCACCCCTTGTCCTATCCCTACAGTCCCTGATGCAGAGCCCCTCTTCAGCATCCTTGTAGCCCCTTCAGACCCTAGAAGCTGCTCTGAGGTCTCCACGCAGCTTCTCTGCTCCAGGCTGAACAGAAAATAGCAGGGGATGGCTCTGAGTTGAACACTGAGTTGTTCTGCAGCAGTGGAATTGCAGAACAGAGTTTGAGCTCTCTCTCTATGCAGTCTAGAACACAACCAGGAACCCAGATCCCACCTTCTGAACCCCATTCCAATGTTTGAGCCCACAGGGTAGTCCTCATCACCATTCCCCATTGGCCTTTCTCTTTTCCGTGGATTAAAGCAAGTTTGGATCCATAATTCAGCTCTAAACTTTGATTGTCACCTGGGCTTTGTGGGCCAGCTGGATCTCTGCCTCAGCTAAGCTGCGGCTAAGCTGCTTAGCCTTTAGCAGTAATTGAATCAAAGCCAAATTCCCAGGCCCAGAAGGTTCATCCCTATTTAAACAAAGAGACAGCACCGTGTGTGTATCTGCTACTGAGGAGGTGGAAATTAGTCCTTTGAAATTGAATCCAACAGGGAGATTGTATGTCTTTACAATGCGTGGATTTTCCAATCAATGTATTTTCGTTGTGTTATTTTGCTCATAAAAGTGCTTTCCAGGAGTCGGTCTGAAAGACTTTAGGAGAATAAATCCCTTGCCATTAACTCAGCAGGGCAAGGTTTTGCCTTTAGTGGCCACTTCGAGTCATCCTAATTTTCCAGCAGAAATGAATTTATATACTAGGTAGATAACAATCTAGATACAGCCCAGCACCCATCCCCATGGAAAACTCTGACCTCAGCACCTTAGTGTAGAGGTGAAAGCCGTCCACAGAGCTCAAGCAAGAAATAACTGAAGTAAACTGTCTCCCATCAAACTCAGACCACGGAGTCCCTGCATTCTTTGCTGCATCCCCATCATATAAGACAGATAAATGTGAAGGCAGCTAAAACTGAAAAGCTTCACAATCTCTTACTGCAAGTTTAAAGCAAACAAGAAGCCAACGTCAAGATTTCCTAATATTGAGGCACTGATTTTGACAGTTTAAGCTGTAAAATACTTCTATTTGCAACCACTACTTGCTTCAAATGCAGTTGTTTTCTAAACTGTTAATGTGAAATGAAGCTTGTTTTCCAGCAATGAACAGTTGTGGAGCAGAGCTGACACCCATCTGATAGAGGAAGTGTGTACCTGGGGTATGCGCAAGTGCACCTATGGCTGTGGTTTTACACTGCTGGCTCATAAAGGTGGAGCACTTTCCCATTGCTCCATACACACGTACACAGCAATCACTTTTACTCAGCTGTTCCTTCAAACTATCTGGTTTTAATCATCTGTAATTATTAAAATGTTATGCTTTTTGATTGACTGTCTGTTCAGGGAAGCTCAGATGAAAGTCAAATATGGTAACGTTTTTCTTTCAGTTTATTCATAAGGCCTCAGGAAACTAATGAGATTTATTCTGTGAATTAGTTTATAATTGTGCTTTAACTGCACTGTGACATTTAATAATGTCAGAAGGATTTTGCTTTAGGCAGAGTGATTTCAGCCTCGGTAGAAAATTAATTACCACTTTCTGAATAAACTACTTTTTTTGGGGGGGGGGGTGAGCTAAGCTGCATTTTCAAGGTTAAGTGGCTTTCTTGAGGGGAAAGAAAAAGTGTAGCTGTACCTTCCTGGTTCACATACAAGGAGCTGTGTCAGTCCCAAACCAGACCCTGTTATGATTATCAGATTTCTTTCAAATGCAGCCTTAATTTCCTTGTTTCCCAGTGTCCGGACCTTGTGTGCCTGGTCTGGGCGCTCCTGCCATCTCCAGCAGTGGGACCTGCTCTTGTCACACTTGCCATTGATATATTCCACTGCTCTGCTTGTACAAAGCTTTAGTGAGAACCCGTAAAACACGTGGGAATTGTCCTGCACAAATACCACCTTATACTAACGCACTTAGCATTAGGGCACTACCTTATTCTCTTTCTGCAAACCTTTTCAGCAGTAATGGAAGTCTGAATTGTATTTTCATAGGGAAGCTAGAGGAAGGAACAGCTACTGACAAGTGTTGAATATTGACAGGGCTTTCTGAAAGGTGATTACATGGGGAAAATAGACAAAAAAGCTGAGGAAAAGCAGAAAGCTTGGTATCCAGGTAATTTCAGGTGTTCTTATACGTGTGTTAGACTGTGAAATTAAATAGATGGAGTTTGAAATGAAACACATGGAGTTGTTTGGAAAAAAGAAATGCTGTGTTTGAGGTTCAAATATTGCTATAAGCTTGCAAGTGTTTTTTGTGAATGTGTCTCCTGCTAATAGGAACTGCTACACTTGGTGTAATTGTTGTTTTGCTGTGGTGTCAGTAGATAGCAACACTGGAGTGTGTGGGCTTTGCAAGGGTGTAGCACCACTCAGCTGCTCAAATGGCAGGTCAGATGGATTATGATTGTCAAAATGACAGCTGCCTTTACATGCCTTGTAGCCAGATCACTTTACATCGCTTCTAGTGTTTACTGAAGTCAGGGGGAAAAGTGACCTTTGCTTTAAAAGGCATGGAAATAGGATTTCTGGACAAATACTTGTCCGTAGCTGTACGTACTTGAGGCCTTGAAATACCTGCAAAGTTTCAGGAGCTTTCAGTATTAGTGTTCCTGTTCACTTTTCCTGTGGTTGGGAATTCCACTGATAGCTTCCAAAACCCCTTCACTGCTGCTGAAATAGGGAATAACTCCTTGATGATCCCATCCAGGCTCCTACCAGTTTAGAACTTATTCTGGCTGCTCAGCACGCTCTCATTGTCCCACATACCGTTACACCTCTGTTTAAAAGGAAGCTCAGTAAGAAATGGCTATTGTCTAAAAATAAGCAGCAGAGGAAGGTGATGATGTGCAGGGAGATCTCATCAGTGCATTTTTCCAAGAGGATTCTCCACTGTTTGCAACGAAAGGCAACACATCAGGGCACTCGCTCTGATCTGTGAGCACAGCACCCCGGCCACAAGTGCATCCCACTGCTGGAGAAGTTGGCTTTGTGCATTCACTGTCCCCCAAAGCTGTAAGGAAAAGACACAAAGGATACTAGAAATTGGTTTGTCTCTCAAAGTGATCATATTGAATGTAAAGGAATGACGCTGGCTTAGAGGTTCATTGATGCTTTGGGAACCAAAGGTGAACAAGGCCAAGATGAAGCAAGCCAAGCCTGCATGCCAAAGCAGGAGTTTCTCTTATTTACTCTATTCTTAACATTTGTTGTTCTCTATTCAGCTAGTTTGCAGAGTGTATTTCTGCCCTCAGGTAGGATTTTCATTGTTTCATTGTCCTTGCTGGCTTACAGAGCTGGCTGGCTGATTGAGGTACAAAAGAGGTGCACTCCCCAGGGTGATGGATTTAGGCTCTGGTTCTTTGGGAACCCCAAGGCAGACTGTTCAAGTTTCAGCAGACCTCTGTTATTGCAGTATAAATTTGTTTCCTAGCATCAACCTGCTAGGAGCATCAATCCTGCTTAGGCTATCATTGAAAAAGCCTCCATCTTTCCAATAAAATACAAGTTAGCCCTGAAATTCATGCCACAATCAATAGGATTTTTATCGAGCTAAATCTCAACCCATTTTTGCCTTTGGAGGTTCATAGATCAATCTGATATCAGTATCTTTGTTTTGATACCGCTTGGTCGTTACTGCAGCTTCTCCTGCAGTTGGTGCACTGCTGTCCATGGCTGTCACAGGCGGTACCACTGCACGTTAGGTGATTGTGTTGGCTTGATCAAAGCCATTCCATGTCAAACATGTGTGTTACTGGTCTCGGATCAAGTCAGATACAGCCGCTTGAACTCATCAAGAATATAAGTGTTGCCCAAATTCCTCGGTTTCTAATTACCCCCCCACACTTTAAAACAGATGATTTCTCCCAAATATTTAATCATTAGAAGTTTCATTACAACAGCTTCTTCAGGGTTCTTCCAATTAACTTAACAATAACTGTATCTTGGGCTAATAAATGTTCAGCTGCGGGCCTTGAATTTATTAGCCCAGGAAAATGGTTATTGCCTCGTAAACAGGAAGCACCTTGAGGTGATTTAATGACTCATGTTTCGTTCACCCTTCTTAAAGTTAATCCAATAAACAGTTGAGAGAGATATTAGAAGTATAAAAGCCAACACCAAACTTTCCACTGGCAATTGCTTAATGACAGAATTGTGTTAATACGTATTTGAAGAGTCAATCCACAGCATTGCAGAATAATCTGAAGTTATGGCTCAAGTAATTCACAGAATGTTAGATAACTTTATTATGTGAGGAGATGAGTAAATAATTGTTATGGTAATACGCTGCCTTTGCCATTAGCATGATGTCCTACATTAGTGTTCAAGGACTGCACCTGAAGACATGCAAATGAATTGCATATTCTTAATGAGGATAACAACCTGCTCGTTGCATCAGGCAGAATCTGATGTCAAGGTTGTGGGTTGCTGGTTTTCTGTTTCAGTTTTAAAATGCTGGGTAGTGTGCTACAAAAAAACCCCAAAGAACTTACTGTGTTTTTTCATACCTATCCTAGCAAACATTTTCCTCTCTGGTAGTGCCTGAGAAGTAGAATTTGGGTTAGGGGCAGATGGGGGTAGCTGTAAGGGCAGGCTGTTAGAATGACAGACTCGTTTGGGTTGGAAGGGACCTTAAATCTCATCCAAAGCCTCTCTCCAGGTTTCTTGTAGCCTCTTTAGGCACTGGATGCTGCTCTAAGGTCTTCCCAGAGCCTTCTCTTCTCTGTGCTCTCAACCTGTGTCCAGAGCAGAGCTGCTCCAGCCCTGCCTCATGCATCTGAGTTTAATGATTATTTCAGTGTGGTCCTGTTCTCACATATCCGCAGCCTTTTTTCACATCTGTTCAGTTCTCCTTACTGTCTGTTGCTTTCTTGTTGCAGAATCGTATCTTGCAGTTTTGTAAAACACTAGGTGAACCAAGGACATCCAACACCATCCTATTAAAGTCAAAGAGCTCTCACATGCTGTGTTTGATTGTGAACGAGTTGGATTCTCAGTACTGAAGGCCACTTTCAGGAGGTTGGTTGAGCATTCACAGCGTGGGCAGGTAACTGGGGTTTCTAGGGAATTCATGGATTTAAATTGGAACTTAGCCTTCCAAACCTCTTGGACCACGAATTTTTCCCTATGCCTCTGAAATCTTAACCTACAAGCCTTATTTCCCATTAATATCAATTCTGTCCATGAAAAATAAATGATATATTTCAGAAAGTTTCATTAATATTGATGAGCTTTACATATGGCTAGTTAGTATTCAAAGCAGTTCAATTTGTTAAACAGAAAGAGTTTCAACCATTAATTATGTTCTGGTCATTCAATTTTCATCAAATTGAATAAAGTAATGTGTTGGAACAGAATGATGTGTTTGCACCAGAAATATCTTCACTGTTTCTACCTAGGACAAAAATGTCTTGCTCAGCATTTTCCACACACATATACATTCCCTCCCATTTGCATGGCCTGTATTTCAAGTATTTATGTGGTTTTGCTAAGGTTACGTCCAAAAGGAATATGTATGTTCCTTTGTGTTGGAAATCTTACTCCTTACTGCTTACAGATGCCAAACTGAAGCTGGTAGGGGATTGGGTTTACTTAGTATTTTACTTAATTGAGATAAAAGGCAAGTGTAATTTCATGGAGGGAAGAGTCCTACAGACCTCTTGCATTAGGGTAAATTTTGGATTCAAGATAATTTAATTCTCTTTGGATCAGAACTGCTACAAGCTTTTCCACTTTCTCTTAAAAGCCTACAGGAGTGCTCTAGTAAGAGAGAAGGAACTGAAAAAGGCAAACTGGTGTTCTCCATAGCTGCCTGCTTTTCATAAGGGGAAATATTCCTTTGTACAATAGAAATGATTGTGACGTGTGTGTGTGCACACACATGTATTTGCCGAGGAAGCTTATCCTGGATGACAGAAACAAACTGCAACTGCATTTTCCATCTTTGAAAAGCAAATCGTGAATTTGGATGTTTGAATTCCGTGTTGTTTTGGCAGAGTAAGCCTGCCTCCCGTTTCACCCGATGGAAATACATCGGAGTGTTTTAACCGTGAATTACACACAACATTTAACAGGTATAAAAGGCAGTGAAGACACAGAGGGGATCTTCTTTGCCAGTCCTCTTGAGCATTGCAGCCAATTTGGAAGCATCTTATCAGTGCTTATTTGAATGTTTCAATTGCACACTTGAAAAAATGCCTCCGTGTCTTGTAATGGCACCGCACAGTGAATGAATCCAACCCAAACTTCACATTTTGGCAATTAAACCAGCTGTGAAATAATATTTTAATTAAAATCAAGCAGTTTTGCTTGGGTTTCAGCTGTTAATGAACTGTTGGTTGAAGATTAACTTAGTACGGGCCGAAGGAATGGTTATTTAAGGTACTGGAAAGACAGTGATGTTCAGACTAATGGATCATTTAAGCTCTTCTAGAAAGGTTATCCTAAATTAGTATTTTATGATGCCTACTGCAGCTATGCAGAGAGCAATCCTTTCATTTTTCTTTCCCTAAAGAGATGTCACTTGGGAGACTCAGTAAATTCCTAAAATAAGTCTTCTGTCGTTACTATAGAAGTACTTCCAAAGTGTCAGCCATGCTCTGTCATTAGCCTGGAGTGAAAACTTAGATCCTTTCCATAGCGTGTCTCAACGTTTGCCTTGTGAGCCTCAAGAATCACTTTCAGAATGGGGGAGGAGGGCAGGATGGAGAATGGATCTTAGATTTAAGTAAGATTTTTTTCCTTTCAGTATTTCCCTGAATAGCTCAAATGCTGGTATTCACCAGAGGAATCATTAGTGCTGGTAACTCAGTCCCTTTGACATTAAATAAGTAGTGCAGAATTGATTGCTGATTGCTGAAGAACTCTACTAGTGCACAGATGGCAGAATATAATGGGGTTCCCCTGTTAAATTATCTCAATGCACTTGCATTGCCATCTACTGAGGAGTCTTCTCCCCTCCCCCTGATTTATGTGCTCTCTGTCCATGAGTCTAGACTGACACTGCAGTTCACTGCAGCCTTGTTGTAAGAAAAGGGGCTAGAAAAAGACATCCATTACTATTCAGAAAGCAGAGAACTGGAAGTGACTCTTTATCCTCGCTTTGAGCAGGGGTTGGATCAGATGACTACATGAAGTCCCTGGCAGCCATAGAGGATTCTGTGACATGGAAAAGGATGCAGTGTAAAATTGCTTCAAGTGGAAGGAGTATCTTTTGTTTTGTGTACAGTCAGTGAGTTGTAGCTCTGCTGAACGAGAAAAACTGTAAAGGTTTGATGTTGACACTAGCAAGGCCATCTTCCTCACGGTTTACGTAGGTTGCTTTTATCAGAACAAAGTTAATATACCTACCACTAGTCACTTTTCTTTACTCAGCAAACAATTCTGACTGTTTCACTTCTGAAGTGCCTTCAGCAGCCTTCAGCATATGAGAATACTCTGGGGTTTATGCTTTTATGTTTTTGTTGGCCTCAACAATGGCTTGAAATGAATCAAGTCCTCTTTTCATTTGTTCTTGTTCCCTGCAGTCAAGTACCTGTACAGCAGTACTGCAGTCAAGTAGCCAGGTGTGACCTGACTTCTTCAGAGGAGTAGATTATGATTCTGAAGGGTATAGCTCTGAGGCAGTTGTCTGCACCATGTATTTTTGGGGTAAGAATGAAGTAAATTCTATGGAAAGGCTGTGGTTGTGTTTTGGCTCTTTAAAACTTACAGATACGGCTGTGTCAGAGGGTGGCCTGCAGCAAAGTGTGCCAAGTTGGAAGGCTTCTCTGCAAGATGCCATTTTCAATCCCAACTTCTTTTCATATGAGGTTTAGGTTTTGGGACTACAATTGTCATTCCCTGGGATGGGATAATGTTTTCTTGTGGCAGGAAGAAGATGCCTGCAGCTAGCAGGGATGGGTGACTATTGCTGCAATGGTCCAGGGCCCAATCCAGTGTTTAGAAGGTCATTGGGAAGGTTCCCATTGGCTGTAAATAGTACCAGATCAGGATTCCCTGAAAACCTAAGATGGTTTTGCATTTCCATATTGATCACAGTTCCAGTTGCAGTGGTTTGTTCCAAACCAGAGGCTTGTCCCAAAGCTGAGCAAACTCAGGAGACTCCTTTATTCCACCAGGCCTTCAATACCCAAGCTTGCCTCACCTTCCAGCTGCAGTTAAGTTAAATTTCTCTTAGCAATTAATGCTTTATTGCAACAGATGCCACGCTATGAGTAATGTTGGAGTAGCTCAGATGTAGCTCACATCATGCTCTGCAGTGAGGAAAGGCAGCTGCTGGAAAACACGCACCTCTTAGGGATGCACATATAGAAAACATTAATCTTCTTTAAGGAGGCTAATGAAGTATTAGAAAATGTGAAGGACTGCATTTTATATCTATTAAAATTAAGCCCTGATGAGACAGCTTTGGCTAAATCCGGGTCTTCAGACAAAGTAGGCGGCCTGTCAGGAACCATTTGGGGGATGTCCAGGAAATGTTATTTAAACAGAAGAAAAGGCTATAGAATCACTTGCATTCAGAAAGCAGGATAATCCCTTGGCTTTATTACCGAGTAACTTTGATGTAGCATTAAAACAAATTTGCATTTTAATACCTAATTCTCTGTATTTCCTCTTTGGGGTAATCCTCCCTTTTAGAGAATTTTTTTGAAGCACACTTGGATTGCTTGTAATAGTGTTCCTTTAATGAGAGATGGAATCAGTAAAGTGCGTGCACCAGAGAGGTCTTAGAAAGATGGTGCTTAGCAAGACATGATGCTCAACTACCTGCATCCTGACTCTTAAGTATATTCTCCTTTATCTGCTCCCAAATAGAAGTGTTTCCTGGAGAATGATAAGCAGTTGTAGTGTAATCAAGAGGAAGTCCCTTAGCATCTGTGTGTCTTAGCTGTACTGCTACTGATAGGGTATTTACAGGGCTGTTGTGATGGAAAATATACACATGTAGTGATGCTCAAAGGCATTGCTACTGTCAACTGAGCACAGGTACAGAGGGAGGAGGTTGATGGAATTTCAGGCTGGGAGCCTGTATGGCCGTGAGTGAAAGCACTATTTCATATCATATCCAGCAAATTCCTGCCTCTGCTTGACTGTGTGCTTCCAGGTCTGAGAATGCTTTGTGGTTTTTTCCCTTTTCCTTACCCTTTCCTCTTCTCTTTCCCTTCCTTTCCCTTCCCTTTCCTTTTTCCATGACTCTTTTTAGTTATGTGCCTCCGTTTTTTCCCCATGTATAAAATGTCCTTACTGATAGCTTCCTAAGTGATTGTGTGATCCAGAAATACGAAGCAGTCCATGGAAACAAGAATGCTTTCCCCCCCCATTAATAATGTGATTTTGGGGAAGAATTTCTGACTTCTGTTCCACTGGACTCTATTTCCAATGCTTCCAGTGTCTGAAGAACAACTTCAAGTTGACCACATTTGTCAAATGATGTAATTTTTGTTTAACAGAAATAGTGTCCTAGAGGCCACACTAAAATGTAAGATGTAATCCTGAAAGTTCTTAAGTTGCCTTGACACATACCCACTCTTTTGTCAACTGAGAACATTTCAAGCTTCGTAGGTGACATGCAGTACCTTGGAAGCTACATGTATTTATTCTTAGGGTCAGGTCTTCCTGAGGGTGGCATTAGGACCAACAATTTGTCACTCTATCCA
Source organism: Agapornis roseicollis (assembly GCA_002631895.1). Lineage (NCBI taxonomy): Eukaryota > Metazoa > Chordata > Aves > Psittaciformes > Psittacidae > Agapornis > Agapornis roseicollis. Next base: position 19,109 of record NDXB01008383.1, on the reverse strand, counting down.
TGGACCATAAAATAAACTTCAGTGCCTCAGTTCTGCCAACTCTCCAATAAAAGTTGTGCAGGAATTGATCCCTTGGTTTTGTACTACAGAAAGCTCTTTAAATCCGAAAGAACATGAGGAACAGGAGATCAAAGGAAGCATTGGAAGATGACGTGCACGAGGAGAAAATTCAGAGCTAAACCAGTGCCAGTGATTAGGGGCTGTGAAGTACTCAAGGTCTGGGTGTAATTCTTCTGGAGGACTTAATACAGCAGCTCCTGGGCTTTTCTGGGCAGCAGCTGGTACAGGGGGGCTGGTTCTGACAGCAGCGTGGACAGGAGGGATCAGGAACACAACCTGGATGGGCAATTCCCAATTTATTAGAATCTTCCCATAAGCTGCTGTTAAACTTTTATTATCTTCTCAGTTCTATCATCAAGTATCCCAAAACAAGGAGTATTCAAGGGCATAAGAGAAAATACCTTATTTTACTTCTTTTTACATGCATATTGCAAAGTGATTTCTCTTCTCTTGTTCTAATTCCCATGGACTCAAATAGTTAATGCCTTCTTCTGAAGACAGTTAAAATGTAGTAATTGCCTGGCATTTCCATACACTCTGAAAGCAGGCTGAAGCTTTAAAGCAAGCGTATTGTCCCATTCATCATCTTCCATGCAGTGTTTTTACTTTTAGCAAGGGACATACATCATAAGGCTCAGCAAGTTTTAGGAATGGATTCTCAACATGGACAGATGGTGTGTAAGATGCCTGATGAGAGGGCTGACTTTCTCAGAGTGTGGCAATGTCAGAGGAGAAGACAGCTTCTTGGGTTGTTGTCTCATTTACCATGAGTGACCAGTGTTTGAAGAGCAGCACTTCCAGCTGCTGCACCATTGAGCCCAGGAAAAAATTCCTTCGTGGTCCTGAGGCAGCATTGATGTGAAGCAGACAACTGCCATCCCCTGTGTGCTGGCATCTGAAAGGGTGGCAGAATCTGTGGACTTGAGATAATGGCCTTGCTAAGCCATAGACACAGCTGGACTTGTCCAGCCTGGAGAAGAGAAGACTCCTTAAGGGGAGACCTTTGAGCAGCTCCAGTGCCTAAAGAGACTCCAAGAGACCTTTGGAGAGCTTTGGACAAGGGCCTGTAGGGCCAGGCCAAGGGGAATGGCTTGAACCTGCCCAAGGGCAGACTGAGCTGAGCTCTGAGGCAGAAGCTGTTCCCTGTGAGGGTGATGGGACACTGGGATGGGTTCAATGGAGAAGCTGTGGCTGCCCCATCCCTGGCAGTGCTCAAGGCCAAGTTGGACACAGGGGCTTGGAGCAAGCTGCTCCAGTGGAAAGGGTCCCTGAACTGGATGAGCTTTACTGTCCCTTTGCAAGCCATTCTGTGATTCCATGGTCTGTGAAGCATTTTTAACTCCCTACTGCAGTTGGGAATTGGCATCCTATAGGGACCTGCTACACTTTCCAGAACAGAGGTGAGTTAACAGTGTGATTGTACCATGAGCAGCCTCACATAACTTGCAAGATTTTTGTCCTTTGAAACTAACCACATACTTCTAAAGGTCCTTCCATTTTCTTTTATTAGAGTGCAACATCATTCTTTAATCAGCCTGTGTATACATTGAGCATGCCAAGTGTATGCAGTTGCAGTAGCTTCCCAAGCTGTAAATCCACACCAAGCAGCTGTTGGATTTGCTGTACCCAAAATAAGATTGCCCACATCCTGGCACTTGTATTTTAACACCAGGAACTGGAGCTGGGAGAAATGAAGCTTTTATTTCTGGTATAACAGCAAGGAGAAAGGGAAATTACTTAACCTCTTCATTTCATACAGGAGAAGCCTGCAGTATATTTGGGAGCATCCACAGGCATTGATTAGCATCTTTCTGTACCACGCATTAAGCAGGCAGGGAACAGAAAGACTGTAAGGAATCTTTCATGAGAATTTTAATATCGGAGTGCTGCTCCGATATCTCAATATCCTTTGTCCAAGAATGGGTTGAATACTGGATGTGTTTGAATGCTGAACAGGCTTCAGTGGTGAGGGAGCTGAAAGAAAGTAATGCCTTTCACTCTTCATATTCCATGGGCATTTCTCTGTTTTCTTTAATCTCTTGGCTGAGGATAACTCTGCTAATTGAAGCTCGCTCTTTTACCTGTTGTGCAGAGCTTTGTATAGGTTACATTTTGATTGATTTCTTTTATTCTAACAGCCCATAAATGGGTTACACGGATGGCGCTGACAGCTTCCTACCAAGAAGCCTTATGAATTGCTCTTGAGAGGGACTATCAGGTTCCTTTTCCTTTCACTGAAGTTGCTCTTTTTATAACCCTTGTTAAATATCTTCAATTTAATGCATTAAAAATATTCAGAAAGAAATGAAGTCATTTCTGGCTACGTCTGTCTGTATTATCTTTATTATAAAGCACTTATATTCTTTCCCCCTTCTTTACACATACATTAATAGGCTCTCAAATGGTTAACTAAGGGTCAGTGTCATACCACATCCCTAACGCCTAAGGAAGGCTCCCTGTTTTCTGCTCCTGAAAGGAAGTTAAAGCATGACTGTATATTTGTCAAGGTCTTTGGTACAAGCAGAAGCAATTAACATTAATTGTTCAAGATCATTCTTGTTCAAGATCACTCTGGTATTATTTTTCACTAATGAAAGTGGAGAGTTAATTAGTTCTTTCTTACTAAATGTATTAGTCAAATACTTCTTATCTCCAACGTGAGGGGGCATTTGGGCTACAGGACGCAGCACTGAACCTTGAAAACCCCTTTGGAAGGGGAAGGTTGCAGATGTTGCCACAGGGTGGTAATAGGCACTTGCCTTTATTTGTGGCAAGGAAGCCTTTATGTTAAATGTCTGTAAAGTTGTCTTTCACCTCATGTTGTGGGAATGATCATTGGGGGGAAATTGGCTGGTGCTGGTGCACTGCGTTTTCTTAAGATGGAAAACTTTGTGCCTGAATGCTTTGAAATGAGCCAATGGACTGCCAGAACCTTGTTATTGGTGACAACCAAAGGCCAGCAGGGTTGTGCTTCTGATGTCAGCATCCTGTGACTGTGCATGCAAGTAGCACAAGGCAGTGGCCATGGATCAGGACTTTTGGTAGTGGCTCACAGCCTGTTTCCATCTTGGCTGAAAATGGGACTTTTTCTATGACACAAGTTCTGGTTTAGAAATGGGAAGCATGGAAGCCCTTTCTTGTATGAGTCTCTGATCAGATCATTTTTTAGATGCTCCCTTGTTCCTTATGTGTGTGCTGACATGGAATTAGATATTCATCACCAGTAAATAAAACTAAGTGGAACTGAATGGGGTTTCCAAGGAGCCGCCTCTTCAATGTGTTGAGACATCAGGCTGAGGTACAACGAGCAGCCTTTTTAGAATGCAGATCACAGTATAGCTCTTAATTTTCCATCTGAGATGCTCAGATGCTTCCTGCTGTCTCAGTCATTAATAAAATAAATTAACCTCAACTATAAATAAATGTAAAAGTTTAAATCTTAATGAGGTCATAGAGGTGGAAACAAAGGAGATGGATGTATCAGTGAAACTGGGGGGGCATTGTGCAGTCAGCAATGGGAATAGTAAGAACCATTCTTTGCTTCTGAGAGCTAATGCACAGGACTAGAACTGTCTACTCAACTCTGGTAGCAGTGGTGAGGCTGTTACCTTGTTGATGTTGAAGTCTCAGAGATTGTCAACAAAGGGAGAGGAATAAATGGGTGTGGGAGTTCCCCCATCATTGTGCTTTAGAAATGAACCTGTCCACCAGCAGCAGATGAGCCTGCTAAAAATACCAGACCTGGAGTATCTTGGGTGACATAGCTTAGAGTGAGGTGTCCCTGCCCATGGGGCATCCAGGGAACTGGATGATCTTAAGGTCCTTTCCAACCCTAACTATTCTATGATTCTATCTTAAGTGTTCAAGGCCAGGTTGGGCAGTTCTTGGAGCAAGCTGCTCTAGTGGAAGGGGTCCCTGCCCATGGTGGATGTTAGAACTGGGTGATTTTTAAGGTCCCTTCCAACCCAAACCAGTCTTGGGTTCTATGACCGTTGAGTTTACCTTACTTCAGAAAGCCAAAGCAGCTCATGGAAAGGTTTCTGTTGTGGGTTTGTCCATCTGCTCTGAGCTATGGGAAACTAAAGCTATTATTTGCTTTATTACAGATGTTTCTAAGGGTAGGAAAGTTTCGTTTTTAAAGACAACTCCTGCCCCATCCATCCTTTCCCAAGTACAACAAAGCCCTTTTTCATTAAATTGCCTTTCATGCAACATAAGCCAGTAGCTGTGGGGGCTGGCAAAGCCTCATCTCCTCTCTTCCTCTGTGGACTTGTAAAAGGGCAAACACCTGCATGTCCTCAATGTAATTAGGATGTGATGGGACAGTGTCTTCTTCCCACCAGCTGCCAGTGAGCCTGCTACACGGCTCAGGAGGTCCTGAAGCACTGAGCAAGGTCAAAACTTCTGTGAATCCTATTAAAAAGCATATGTAGAAATGAAAGCTTTCTACTCCGCTCAGTCCCAAAGACATACTGTGAATCTCAGCTGGTCAGAGTTGGACACAGTTCATCTGTTCCATGCACTTAGTGCCAGGGATTAAAGAATAGGAGCTAAGCTGGGGTGGCTGAGTGCCTGTGTGAGGTGCAGAGGGAAGAGCTGGGTAGATTCAGGGCGATTGGATCAGCGTGACCAGGCCCCTGAGATGCACAGCAGTCCAGATGGCAGGGTCTTCGAGTGAAAACAAGCAATGAACATATTTCTAGCAGTATCAGCTGTGTGTTTTTTCTTAGAGGAGAGGCTCAGAGTGACTACAAATGGAGGTTTCAGACTGAACCCCTTGTCATGTGGAGGGCGCAAGGCTTTGGTACGGTTTTATCAGCCAGCCCGTTACTTCTATTAGAGTTCAGGTTTATAAATCCAGGAGGGAGGAGAAACCACTTAATGCATGAGCAGAAATAACCATGGCCTGTGTGTTTCATTTTGCTGGAGGCCACCACAGATTTCATTGCCGGAGGAAGGGACCAGGAGAACTGTGGGATGCTGCAGTTAAATGCACAAAACCCTCTATCACCACTGAGATGATGGCAGTGCCTCAATGCCATTTTACCTCTGTAATGTGTTTATGGTGCAGCATTGCTCAGTGAAGCACAGGGATCAATTCCGCTTTCTGTTTGTGCTCCCAATTATTCTTTCTGATTTCCTTGTGTCAGCACAGGAATGTTTGTTAAACAGAAATCACTTTCTTCTTCACCTGAGTGCCATTAAACCCAGAGTGGGAGTTACCCACTATAAGATCTACCCCTTTTGTAGCAAATAGAGTTAAAAAAATGTGATCAACTATTGACCTGGTTTGTTCACATAAGTTTTGAGGAACCACTCCTTAGGGTAAATCCGGTTTTAAACCAGGTTTGTGTTGGACGGGACCTTAAAGCTCATCCAGTTCCAAATCTCTGCCATAGGCAGGGCCACCTTCCACTAGAGCAGGTTGCTCCAAGGCCCTTCTAACCTGGCCTTGAGCAGTTAGCTTTAAACAAATGCACTGCTCTTTAGAGGTCATGCACATGGTAAAGGCTGTTGAGCTGAGGTTTGGAGTTCTTATAGAAATGCTGCACTACAATGAGTGTTCGGCTGAGATTCGGGCTCAGTTTTAGAGGATGTGTTTTGTGGCACTGAGGCTTTGGGCCTTGTCACAGTGTCAGAGAAGAAGAGAATTTGTAGAGGCAACACATATGAAAAAGGGATTTTTTGCTTGTAAATAGAAAGCTGTGAACAGTAAAAGGCTGACCTGGTTGGCAGAAAATATGCAAAATGCTGTTGTGCTTTTCTTCATTGTCAAACCAAGGCTTCAGATTTGTCCCTGCTGTCATGCTGGAGAAATCCAAGCTTCCCATTCCATTTCCTCCTTGACGTGGACAGAGGTCACACCCTGAGTGAAATCGTGCTGGGGAATGAATACAACAACACAGGCAAAGCCCTTTGCCCTTTCAGCTACAAAGGGCTGTGGTGGGTATGCCTGGATCTGGATGTCAAATTCATTACCTGGAGTTTAATCAGCTGTAATTGGAGTGACCTATAATTTCCTATTACTTGACTGGAGTATACTAACAGATGCCCTTTGCCTGTCTACTCTGCCTTCCTTAAAGGCAGTTGCTGATGCTAATATGAGATCTATGGGAATGGCAGAAAATTAGCAGTCATTTCTGCATGTATTTCAATTTATGAAGAACATGAGACCCTTTGACTTAGAGGAAATCCAAACAGATCAGGTTCTGGGCCTCCTGTTCAGAAATGCATCTGATTAGCGCTGATACATGGGTTGACTTGTGCTGAATGGTTACTAATGAGAGCCTTCAGCTCTGCCCCATGGCGCCAAACCACCCCTTTGAGTTCTCCACCTGCTTCCCCCTCATGAGAAAGTTGTTCATGTATTTTCTATACAGAATGCTATCCTTTCCTAGCAGGAATAGTATTTCCCTATTTTTTATCATACAGTCCTCATCGGGCTGCTGTAAATATACAGCTGTGATAACAGTACACCTCTACAGTGTGTGTGTATGGACTGTTCCTTTAAATAGTCCATCTGAGCAAGGTGAAACAACTTTTCAATACCCAGATTTAGGAAGTGTTCAAACACAGTTAAGGAACTGATCTTCTTCATTGCTTTGTTCCATCATTCTTCCTCCTTCTGGTGATAACGTATGCAGTAGGCACAGCATCTGAGACTCTTCTGTTTAATTCGCTCTTAGGATATCATGGCAGTCACACCAAGAGCTTCTTCTGGGAGCTGGGCTGCAATTGGATCTATTTGTTAATGGAGCCACACTGACAATACCCTCAATCATGCAACTGACTGGAAACGTAGCCATGTTCCCAGTGTGGTCTAGCAGGTAAACAGGCAAGAAATTAAACAAGAAAATGGGGAAAATATTACCCAAAGGGTAGGAAAGGAAGGTGATGTAGAAAGCACTAAACCCCAAGGGCCTATGCAGCTGTAACCATTCAAAAGGCACCTGGCAAATTAAAGGAACTAAACAGGGTTTGGCTGAATTAGCAGCAAGATAGGAGACCTGGAGGGAGAACCCAGGCGCTGCAGATGCTTTGTTTCAGCAGGTGATGCTCATTCTCCACATAGGTATTTAATCAGTGCCCCAGGAAGAGCTGGAAAGGAAGAGAAGTGGAGGATTGCTTGTACCATGTGTTATTGGTGAGTGTAGCTGCAGTGCTTCTGCTGCTCCTTGGTTTGAAGCTAATGTGCATTCATGTTTCTTCAAGTTATTTGTCCTTCAGTTAGAGAGAAGTTTTTGCTGTAGCCTTGGAGATGTTGGTGTCTGAATGTCCTTGGTGAACCAAGCCTTCTTCTTGAGCAACCTGTGAAGTGTTGTCTGTGTATTGAAAAGTATGTGTGGGATGAAAGGAGCCCCTTAGCTGTTGTGCTAGAAAAGCCTGTGCTGTGTTATCAAATGAGTGTGTTGACTGTCGCTTCTGATAGGTACAGGATGGGCCCCTGTTGCTTATTTAGGAACTGCTGTGGTAAAAGTGACTGGCAGTGCTGGTATACAGTGTGAGTCTTCCTCTTGATTTTGGTGTTGTTTACCACCTTAACATCCTCTTTGTCTTCCCTTGTTATGCATAGAGTTTATAGGAAACATCTTTTAAAATAGGAGGAGTGCTCTGGGATTACTCCTAATTTATTTCAGTTGTGCTTTACACCACTTTTTTGCAGTGCTACAAAGACTAGGGGACCTTTTCCATGTCTATAATGGTATTAGAACGCATAAGAGTACAATCAAGTTCTTCCACTTAGAAGGTCCATATCATGATCTAATCCTCTAGCTGCTAGGCAGGCAAAGATTGTGTCCTATGCTTTTATGTACATACTAGGATCACATAATGTCTTGCTGGCTAGGAGCTCAGTTGATGGTGGCATCTGCTGTCCTGCTTTTCCTTCGATATCCCTTTTAAACCCTGTAAGAAATGTGGACTCTCACAGTACATGCTTTTATCAGTCAGGGGATGAGGAAAGTAATCCCTCCCTTCCACCCCTTGGTAGCAGTTCAGGAGCTTCTCTGGGTGTACTCTGTAGTATCTGGCATGCAGGAGTGCTGTTGTTTTCCTGTTTCTGTGTGTAACTCGCCCTTTCTCAACTGCTTTGCTGTCACTTTGTAAGATCCACTTGTGACAAACGACATTAATAAGTTTTTTGCCACCCAGGCTGGTTTGTCTGTGCGCTCAGACAGGATCAACACCTCTATTTCAAGAACCTGTTGTGGTGCTGAGCTTGAGCTAGAGACCCCAGCTCCTTTTCACCCTTCCTCCTGTTTGTTTTCAGCCAGCTCTACCAGTCCCAGGGAGACTTCAAGCCCTGTTTTCTTGTTTCCTATCTAGTGCTGAGGAGAGGAGAACACTAACACTGACATGTATGTGATTATACAAGTCCTCTCTTTTCATCTCACATGCTTTAAGTAAACTTAATCTTGTGTAATATTTGGTCCTTTTTCAAATGCATTAATTCCTATAGAGATCAGTAGTTACAAAATAGACTAAAACCTAATTCTGAAATCCCTCTCTATTGTGAAGGTGTTTGCAGAGGAGAACAGCAGCAAGAACATCTCATCTGAATCGATTGCAGTAGGCAATAGGAATACAAATGCTGCAGAAAGCAGGGAGTTCTACAGTGTTCTGGCAGCTCAATATAGAGGGAATCCGAGCTATTAGATACCTATTTGAGGTGGAATGTTTTGTGTAATCACAGGGAATCAGTTGCCTCTTTAAAATTCACCCTCCTTTTTTCTGCACTCTATTTTTTGGTGTTACGAACCCTTCCTCTGCATGGCAGTGATCTCGCAGAGCCAAGTTTCAAAGCCTGTTTCAGGGGTCCCCCTTGGGCTGTCCAGTTTTATGTAGACAGGGCACCAAGGAACACTGAACTGCCTATTACTTTAGAGCAGAAATGGTGCTGCGGTGAGATTGATAGTGGCCATGTGCCTCCATATACAATGCCAGCTGCATAAATTACAGCCTCTTAAGGACAAGGCATAGCTAAACTTCACCTGAAGGCTGGTTGTGCCTCTCTTTGAGTTCTCTCTAATGCAGGAGTATGTAAATATATATACCAGGCTATGAAATCTGTATCTGAGAGTAGGGATAGAGTGTAGCTGGAGTATAAGCAATTGCAAATGGCAGTGAAATCTTTAGAAGCCACTGTATTTGAACCGCACTGGTTCTCAACCAGCTTGGCATTTGTAACATGGCAGGATGTTTTATTAGGATCCATTCCCCCAGGGTGAATTAAAAGAAGGATTAAAGAGCCTCTATAAATCAGATTTTTATAGCTGCCTAAACCACCTGCAATCCATTGGTACTTGTTTGCAAAGTCTACCATCATTCTGCTGTCACATTGATTTGGGTTTCATTAGCAGAGCTGGCATTGCCTGTGCTAGCAGGATGTCCCTGCTGCATACATTACTAGCAGTGTAATTGTAGGCAATGTCTTAATTTTGTCAACAGCGTTCCAGAGTGCCAATGAAACCCTTTATGCACTATTTTTAATTGTCTTGGCTGGATGTTTTCTCAGTGAATTTTACCTCAATGGGAAATAACAGGAAGAATTACGTGAGGCTGTAGTAGTTAATGCAGGCAGGAAGATGCTGTATGTGAAACCCACGAAGAACATTTACCAAGGGACTCTCCAGTATTTGTAAACAGCTTCTAATTCAAAAGGCAAAATAACCTCAGTATTGAGGATAAGTGAAGGAGCATGTTTTGTAGTACTGGGGCACCAGGAAGTATTGCAGATCCAAATCCTGGAGGAAGAGCTTGGTTCCCCAGGGCTGTGCAGCCATTGCACCATCAGGAGGTTGTTTGCTCAGATCAGTGTTTTTCAACCTGGCACAAAGTCTATGAAATCTGTATGAGCCTCCAGCACATTCTGCGTGACCAAAATAAGTATCCAGGGCTGTTCTGCTTCCCCTCCCCTGAAGTTTTTACTGATGTTAGCTGCATTAAACATATGGAAGAGGATAATGGGCTGCATGGTCTGTGTCTTCAATTCAGTGACACGTCTCAAAAATCACTCTGTATGAATGAGGTGTCTATAAATATGTAATTAATGAACACGAGAGAAGCTAACAGCCAGCAATCGTGTCTGTGCGCTATAAATCCTGGGTAGTGGATGCTCAGTAAGTTACCCTGTACCACAATTGATTTTTACAGTTGAAGATTTCAAGTAGAAGGGATCTTTTTCTGTTTGGTTGTGAGTAAATGTAGGTAGTGCAATAAGATTCAAATTATGATGGGAGGGAATGCATTTGCCCTGTAAGTGCCCAGAGTTAATGTTGTGGTGTGTCTCTGCAGGAAGGAAGGTCGTTGATAGGTTTAGTCTTTTCTTCACTCAGAAGTGTTCATTATTGGTAATTTCTGGATATGAAATGGTGCCAATGCCTCTTTTACAAATAAGCATTTATCGCTCTGAAAAACCAAAGGCAGAGTCAGGGGGTTCCTAAAAAGCTCTACAAGGCTGCTGCTCTGCTCCACGCCAGCCCCTCTCCCTCCTCTCTTCCTATAAAGCTCTGGACTGAGATGACCATTGCAGGAAGAGCTTTTCACATCAATCAGAGCTGGATTCTGCTTGCCAATAACCAGCGAGCCAATTTAGCTGTCTACTTGAGTATGTGATCTAAGTCACACTGAGGTTAAAGCCTTATCTAAATCCTGTTAAAGCCAATGCCAAGACCCCATAAACTTAATTGGGTTTAGTGTAGATCTGCTTTATGGATTTCTTTTTGTATCTTAGCACTTTTGGGGTTTGATCAGTGAAGTACCTCTTGATGAGCTGTAGTTAAATTTGTCTGGGACAGTACCATATATACTTACCTTGATTCTTCACACATTCCATTTGCCAGTTTTATTTAGAACTGGGAACACAACTAATACATCCATATTCAAGAAAAACTGTCCACAAGAAGTGAGCCTGCATGTGTTTGCCATTAAAACCAATCTCCGTTTGGTAACCTGGTAGTTGTGTCTTTTATGGGGCACCTTGGATAGGGATCAGTCCCGCTCCTGTGTACAGGTTTTGGAATTAACTTTAATGAATTAAAGGCTAAACCAATGAAAATGAATGCATCTTTGCTATATTGAAATGAGCCGCCTTAGATGTCACACTGCTGAAATCCTATGTACAGAGAGGGCATGCTGTTAACTTTGTTCATGCGGGAGAAATTTGTTATCATTCAGCATCACAAGAAAGTTCTCTTTCATAACGTTCCTGTATTTCCATTGACTTGAGAAAACTTAGTCTCCCTCACAAAACAGTGACTGTGGTAAAGGCTTTATTTGCATCTATAATCATTTATGTAGGTTTATGGAGATAAAGGTAGAAGCAGTTGTGCCTTGAGTAGATACAGTAATCTGGCACCCCAAATGATGTCTCATATTAAATACTTGGTTTTGACAGTGGGCCAAGCTGTAGATGCCCTCTTGTTGGCAATTACTTGATTGAGTGAATAATCTTACTAAGTTTGATACAAATAATCTTACAGCTGAGTGCTTGCCAATATGATGGGAGTTTTGGCATTTAGAGTGCTTTTCAGTCCTCATGATTGATCTATAGACTGGAGAAGGAATGGATTGCAGTGTTGTTAACATCCTTGATAAGTTAGCAGAACTGTCAAATATAGGACTTGTCACTGGCTTACTTGTGATTCAGGGCTGGGGTCCCAGTTCAGTAGGGTTTTCTGGTGGGTTAACACAGATGAATGCTCCATGAGAAGCAAGTATTGGCGATACATCTCTTGCACAAAGTGTTGAATTCATAGGACGTTTTGTATTTGCTTCCCAGAGACTAGCCTTCTATGAACATGTTTTATTCATTAGTTCTTGTGAAGAAATAAATGACAGTGATTATTAAACATTTGTAGCATTGAATTTATTCCTCTTAAATTCTTCTGTGGCTTAATAGCCAAGGAAAAAGTTTGCAAGGTGATAGTGCAAGACTCCATCTGTTCAGAGAGATTAAAGGAAGCAGAAAACAACTTTGAAAGGATGAACGCTAATGGTGGTGTTATTGCTCTTGCTGAGTTTAATTACAGAGAATAGGGACCGATAAATATGTCTACACAACATATTGATTGCTTGGTGAATGTACACATCTATTTAAAGGCAAAGTCAAAGATGTTCCGAAGGGATATGACCCATCAAGACAAGCACAAAGCTGAAAGGTGAATATTTGGTGAAGTGGGCGATTAGATTTGCTTTCCACACTGCTCTAAGCTACTGTAAAAGGTCACTCAGTGTATCACATGAGTAACTGTACGTGTGCTTCACCACAGGCCACAGGAGGGCTGGGGTTGGAAGGGACCTCTGGAGGTAGCCTTGTCCTTTTTCCCCTGCTCAAAGCAAGGTCAACTAGAGCAGGTTGTTCATGACCACGTACGTCCGTTTGGGTTTTGACTGTCTCAAAGATGGAGATACCACAACTACTGAGGACACCCTGTTCCAGTGTTTGAGCACTCTCATGGGAAGGAATGCTTAAATAGAACGTTCTGAAGTTTAAATTGAGTTTACTTTATTTCAACTTGTGCTCCTTGTCCCTTATTCTGTGTTTGGGCAGCAGATAAGAATCCAGCTCTTTACTCCCCCATCAGGTACTTAGACACATTGAGGTCCCCCTAAGGCTTCTCTCCTTGAGGCTGGAGAGCCTGACATCCTGACCCTCTCTGTATCTGAGAGATGCTCCCATCCCACAGTCATCTTTGTGGCTTTTCCTCACCCTTTCCTGAGTGCCTCTAAATGAAAGTTTGGATTTTGAATGTTTCAGGTTGCACTCAGACAAGTAATTTCATTTCCAGTTCAGGATTTTCTTGTCTGTTTAGACAAGAACAAGCCAGGAAACCTGAACCAAGCTGCCTTCAGCCACTTAAAAGCTTTCAAAATTTGTGCCAAACATGCATGCAACTCAACCCATCATTGTTGTAAAGAGTGAATTTAGCAAAAATAGCAGGTTTCCCCAGCGAGAGCAGTAATGAGAGCTTGCGATGGTGTTTATAATCACTGCCAATAGGGCGGTAAGTGTAATTTAGGAGCAGTCCTTTTCATCCTTTTCATTAAATAAAAGTTAAGGTTGCAAACGTGTGTTTCCTTGTTGTTAAAGGTTAGCTGGGTGTTTGTCTCCTGTAGGGACCAAATGCCCTGAAGACCCTGGATTGCTTATCCAATTACGGCTGATTTCCTAACCAAGAGTTTTTAGATATTAAGTTTTAATGATTTTTAGATCACTTGCAAATGCCAGCAGTACTGCTCGTGAATCATTGTCCTTTCTCTCAGCTCTCCTGGATTAATATAAATTCACTTTAATTACACTTCCAGTTGGAGCAACTGCATTTAATCCTACCTGGTTTTCAAGGCAGGTATTAAGCTCAGTAAAGCTCATTAAAAGGCAGTGGTATAGGTTAGTGGTGTGATTAGATGCAAAGGAGATAACTGGGGGAAGGGGAATTCATGTGCTGCTGGAGATAATGCAGCTTGCCTTAAGAAGCAGTATTCTTCAGTTATGCTCTATGGTTTTCTTTTGCTGTTTTCTGTTAGTATCATGTGTCAGCTTTGTGTCCATACACAGGGATATGACAGTCAACACCTTGTGTTTTAAATATGTTGATATTTTCATTTGGATGTTAATGGTTTTCTGTGGCAAGAGCCAAGATTCATGATAGTTTGCAGTTAGAGGGTTGAGTCAGTGGTGTTTGGTGTTAGTGATACCATGTCTTTTTTGGCTCACCATGATGTATGGAGGCATTCCAAACCCATCCCTTGTTTGAAGGGAGCTCCTCTGCCACCTTGGGTATCCACTGGGGTATAAGCACCATCATTTCATACTCCTGCTGTGCTAGAACAAATGCAGGGAAAAAATCCATTGCAACCAAGCTGTGTTGAATATGATAAAACTACTTGTGATTTATATTGATGGGAAGGGAAAGCCAAATTGAGCCCAAAGGTGAAATCAGAGGTGAGAAATCTCATGTAGCCCAGTGCCTCTTGAAGAAAGCATCTATTTTTCTTGCTAAGTATCAATCCAGGGAAAAAGACCTGTGTGTGTTTCATTTTTCTTTGCTGGCTTTTTGATGTGATTAAATTCATGGTGCTGCAATGAAATATGGCCACGGAGGCCTCGCAGCAGGAGAAATACTGCGGTGTTCTTCCCAAGCAGCAAGTGCCCAGCAGCTTTCTCTTTAGCATAATTAGTAAAGGCACTGTTCCACTCTGACCTGTAAATCACTTTTTCTCTGCATGGGGCACCTCTGTTAAATGCTGACGATCTTCTTTCTATCCACGGGCACAGCTAAACAGGCAAAATGTTAACACCTTAGCACTCGGTGAGACATTGGGAGTCTGTAATCAGCAGAGAACTTCTGCTTGCGTAGAGTGATTTGATTTCTCCAGCCATTCATGTCTGGGAGGCTGACGAACTCCTCATTTTAGGAGGCTGATGTGATATTTATAGCAGTTGTGGGCTTTTTTTATTATTTGAAAGGAAAAACCTTGTTGTGACTCACATTTCTTTGCATGTCTCAGCTCCCGCAGGGAAGCATTGCTTCTGGCACTTGCCTAGGCACTAGAACACCTGCTTCTCCATCCTTTCACAGTGGAAAAACATGTCTGTGTAAGACCAGTCCTACTGGCTCAAGAAGACAGGTAGTGACATGGCTAAAGCACTGTCTAAGCCTCTGGCTTCATTTTATTCCCACTCTTCAAACTTTCCTGACACTTGGAACCACCAGAGGGAATTGAGCTGAAGAGGAAATAACTGACTCATACTTTGTACTTTAACCAGTTTCAAGAAGAAACCCACCTTCCAAACACCCTCACTAGTTTATCTTTAACTGCCTGATGGTCTGGCCCCACTCTTACTCTCCTATTTTTACTTTCTTTAAAGGTGATTTTCTTGGATTTGAATTTAAGTTCTTTCCGCTTGGTCCTATGGTGGATGTTTGGGTTGTTGGATGTGTACAGAAGAGATGGTCCCTGGGTAGAGCCATGGCTCCTAGTGCATCACAGCACTAACCTTACCTCCAAGAGTTTCTTTTCCAAGTGTTCATTGACATTTAAAATACCAAGGTGATCGATTGTAGGTGTAACTGCAAACTCCTCTTCCATGAAGCCAGGGGGTTATCCTACCATGTCAGGATTTGCTTTCTTAGAAGAAACCCAGAGCTCTTCTGAAACAGAGAGCAGGTGCCTTTACATTGCCGGTGTGTAGTAGATAGGATTGGCTATGCCCAGCTCTGTATTGAAAGGCCAAGTAGTTATTTTCAGGGTCACAAAGTGAGAAAATGAATGAGCTGGAAATAGGAGCCGAGAGTCTTGATTCCCTATCTCGTGCTCATAAATACACTGCCTTCCCCTGCCACCTCTGCAGGCACCCTTTGCAAAGGTGCTCAGCTGAACAGAGCACAGATGCACAGGATGACTAAGCAAGGCTCATAGCTTTTGAAAGACAAGATTAAACTTTGTTTCCTGCTGCTGAGCTGGTCACTCATCCCCCAAACCCTAGGGTCCTTGCAGCCAGAACTGGGCAACATCTCCTGATGTTCCTGAGAAGCCGGGTGTTTGGGAAGTGGTTTATGAGACGTGGAAGGATGCGTTTCGAGCGTTCTCCTTTCTGACATTGGAAGAAGTCACTAAGCCACTTTACTTTTTCAGTACATCACATAAAATGCAAAGTGTATTTGATGAGGAGCCACTTACACAGTGCTTTACAACGTGCAGACAGGGTTACGAGGGTGGGCACCGGCTTTGTTGATGGGAGAATAAAGAAGTCGCGGTTTTTTCTTCCGCCCTTTGAAATGGGCAGAATAAAAATTTTAATTACTTGTTTGTCTATAAATGGTTCAGCGAGGCTCTCGGCTGTGCTCACACACACGCACACGGGGGAGATGGGTATCTAGTGCTGGAAAACTGCCTGTGCCTCTCATAGGTAGTGAATTCTCCAGGTATTTATGGGCAGTCGTAGAGGCTCCCATGCATGCTGACAGTGAAATCGTTTGGCAAGGTGATCAGCAAAGGGCAGCAGGAAAGAGTCTTCTCTTGGCTCTGGAGGCAACCCACTGTCAGGCTTTCTCTAGGTTATTTTTCCTCCAGAGAAGTGAGTTGCCTTGTGGGCAGGAAAAAAGTCCTCACCTCTACAGGCTGAACAGTGTCAGATTGCTCCGTTATCCACAGTCTTGCAGCCATTCATCATCATCATCATCATCATCCATCATCATCATCGCATGTTCTTAATCCCTTAGCCTGGAGTCCCTTCTTTCCTGAGGGTTTGTAGAGTTGTCAGAATGTCCTGTATTCTGCACTTCTTTGTTATCCCTGCCAGCAACAGTTGTGTCATCAATAAGATGACAGAAAGGTCTTGACTTGCGCATCTGTGGTGTGCGGCTTATGCTGAGCTTTGCCTTAAGTACCGACATGTGGCCATTTCCTTACACATGCACAGCTCTGCCCAGTCCCTCCCCTCTCCCCAAGAGAATATTCCAGAATATTTGGAGTAATTCCTTGCAAGATGTCGTGTGAAGGAACTGTAGGTGAATTCCTGTTTGAATACAGGAAGATGGATAATAGAAGATATGAGAGAGGAGGAGTTGTGAATGAGAACAGGTAATTGTATGTAGAAATCCATGACTAGGAGCTAGCTGCCTGTCAATGAAGAATGTGTGTTGCTTTATTTTTTGGGGAAGAAAGGAGTTTGAGTCATATATCAATTAACCTTAAGTCAGATAAGTGGCTGAGGATTAATTTACTAGATAATACTGGAATCTGCAAGGATGGGGAGGATTTGTTAGAAACTATTTAAAGTATAATTAATGTTCCTTTTAAATACACAGAGATAACAATTAGTTGAAAAAAATCTTTTTATTAGAAAATGGAACATTTTCAAAGGAAAATAAACGTTTAAGCATCCATTCCCAGCTGCTGGAAGTGATGTGTTTTCATGCAAGACAAAGGAGCTTTCCACAGTTACACAGGAGAGGATCATGTCCTCATAGTAAAAGGACGGAATGTAAATGCTGAGCTGCCCATTAGGAAGCTGATAATATTAATTGGAGCTCTTTTGCCTGGCATGGAGCCTTTGCACTTGCATTTGGAGCAGGATTTGCTTTGTGCCCGTTGCTGTGATGCACTGAATCATTCCTGGGGTTCTGAGCTGCTTCAGTTTCTGCTGGCTTCTCTTCTTCCAGGGGTGAGGTACCAGGAGAAATCAGCAGCAGTTCTCTCTGTTTACCCTTTGGGGCAAAGTGCATCTTCAGCAAATGTAAATATTTCGATTGCTAATTTATACCCTTGGCAGTCAGGGTGACTTTTTCAAGTGACTGACGTGCTGTGATTAGTTGCTCGTAGCCTTGTAATTAGCTGAAATGGCATTTACATTGCGTTGCCTTGCTGCGTGTTTTGCTGTGTGGGTAAGCACTGGGAAGGAAAGCATTCATATGGGTACCACTGCAGATGCTGCTTAGCTCAGGGACAGAGCTTCTCTTTCAGTTTAGCAGTGCGTTAATAATAAAAGCAATTCTGTGCCACCTTTACTTATAACACCATAAAACCAGCCTGTGTCTAATCTGTGTACCCTTTGAGAGGCTGGAAGGACCTGACCTAGGAGAATTGCACCCATTGAGAGTGTTTCCTGTGTGCATGCACCGATTGCTTTTGGTTCTTTTTTGCCTTTGATGGGTTTTTTCATTTGAAGATCTCAAAACCCTTCAGATTTTTCTGCCAAGTTCTTCACCTCCAAAGCATTCAGAGGTGGTGTTTTTTCTGCTTCTGCTGTGCTTAATAAGCTGCAGAAAGCCCATGCTTTATGCTGTGGAGCTGAAGCAGTGTTAATGTGTATCTTTCCACTGAGGTTTTGATTTTGTGTCATTGTCTGGCATGTTTATTACCCAGGTCCTGCAGTGTCCCTCTGATGTATTTCAAGTACTTTGTTGAAAAGAGATGATGTTTATGGGTAAGAGTTAGATCTTTAAAAGGAATTAAGCACCTAAGCTCCTTTCAGACATCGCCTGCGTGGTATAGGAGGCAACGTGTTGGGATCTGTTGTCCACTCCGTTGTGGCAGAGATCCTTTTAGTTGATCTATGTTATGCCCCAGCTTTTATTGTATCGGCTCTGGGTTTAATGCATTCCTGGTGCTGGTAGAGGAATAAAGTCTGAGCCAGGTGCTGCTATCAGGTCCGTAGGAGAATCCCCCAAAACTCTTTGCTATCCATTTAACACTGTAGGCGAGTGCTTCTGTTTAGCTGGAGAAACCAAATTATGAGAGATGTTCTTTTATCATCGCTTTTACATCAGAAGGAGTGCAAATAGTACTTTCGCCCACCAGTAGGATGCAAAAGTGCCTCTTCCTTCTGATTCCTATATAAGTGGATTTCACATTACTCAATTCAATGCATTTCAGTGATTGGAAATGTCAAAGTGATGAGGGAAAGCTGGCGTTCTGAAAGTGCTGGAGTGTGTCTGTGGCTACACAGCCTGGCAAGAAGCTTAAAATTATCTTAAGCTGCTAAAACACAGGCATTCTAACCCACAAATGTGACATTAATTTCTCTTGTGGTGCAGATTATGGAGGAAAATGCCCCTGCTTGGCTTCCTCTGGTTATGTTGTGCATTTATAGCAGTTTCTGAGAGACCCAAATCCACATGATTTATTTTGGGTATGAAAAATCTGTCTTACAATAGCAGCAGTTCAGTATTTGCTTGTGTTTAGCCAATATACTGAGATCATAATATTGATGATGACTTCATTTCCCCACAAAAGGTGATGTTTCCTGATACAGTCTGCAGCTCTCGCCTTCCAAACAACTGTTACTCAGAGCTTTGCAATACCTTTTCCATCAGGAACAGGTTGAGCATAGCCTGGCTTATTTAGGAAGTGTGTGCACAGGCCAAATTCAGATTGACTTGAGACCAAGTTAAACACCTGAGCACCTGAATGCAGTGAGCCTGGCTCTTTGTGGTGCTTTAGGATGTGTGTGTTAGACATCCGGCTCCTGTCACAGTGAACTAAAAGAAGCGTGACCCTGGCACCACCAGAAGATGTGGAGCCAGGCTGGGAAAGTTGGGGCTGTT
>NDXB01008381.1:25080-38552 GCA_002631895.1 Agapornis roseicollis | reverse complement strand
ATTTAGGAAGGAAAAATTAAATAATGAAATTTTTTTTTTTTTTTTTTTTTGTAGTATGAAACAATCATCTAACTTTAAGAATTAGAGGAAAAGATGATCTATAGTGATAGTGTTAAGAACATTCTTTCATAATTCCAAGTACTTGGAGTTACATACTTGCATCTTATAACTTTTTTAATTAACAGTATTTACTATCTAGTTCATGACTGTGAGGTATTTGTATTTGCTTTCTTAGCAAGAACATTTTAACCCTCGTAAGGTCTTCTTAATTTAGAAACATTTCAATTTCTGTACACATATTTTTGATACAATAATGAGGTAGAACTCCATCTCTGCCCACGCTGTTGGATGGGACAGAATCAATGCAGATTACTGGTAGGGAACTTGAAGTAAAACCACACAACTCCTAGGAATTGTTCTTATGTTATGAAGTGGAATAATATTAATAAAATTAAAAATAATTTAGAAAAACAATTTAGAAAGAGGGCTTAATCTCACTTTTGTAAGAATTCTTCAGTAGGTTTCCTCTACTGTGTACCTCCATCCTTCCGTCCCCTTCCCCCCAATAAAGTAAGTTTTTGAGAGAACTTTGTAAATTTTCCCACAGGAATTTAATATAAAAAGTTATCACCTTCTAGCTCAAATTAACTGTAATTTTCCAAATTTATAAATTTATATAAATAAATCAGTGCTATAAAATGTATCTCCAGTTTGCTAAAGATAGGAATACAATTCTGATGAAGTAAATAGGAAATACAAAAACAATTATTGTATGATAACTCATTTATAGACAAAATTAAGAATTTAGCAGATGCAGTAAATTTCCATAGATAAAAAAGACAGTGATCTTTCTATTTTACTCCATAGAGAGTACTCAAATTACAAATAACAAGTCTTTACTTGAGAAGATCCTACAAACTGTTTTCTTTCATAAAGGGCAGAGATGGAAGACAAGCTCTATGAGAAAATGAACATGAGCTGACAGTGTGTGCTTGCAGCCCAGAAAGCCAACCATATCCTGGGCTGAATCAAGAGAAGCGTCGAGGGAGGTGGTCCTGCCCCTCTACTCTGCTCTCATGAGAATTCACTTGGAGTATTGTGTGCAGTTCTGGTGTCCTCAACATAAAAAGGACATGGAGATGTTGGAACGAGTCCAGAGGAGGGCCATGAGGATGATCAGGGGACTGGAGCATCTCCCGTATGAAGACAGGCTGGGAAAGTTGGGGCTGTTCAGCCTGAAGAAGAGAAGGCTGCGTGGAGACCTCATAGCAGCCTTCCAGTATCTGAAGGGGGCCTATAGGGATGGTGTGGAGGGACTCTTCATTAGGGACTGTAGTGTTAGGACAAGGGGTAATGGGTTCAAACTTCAACAGGAGAAGTTTATATTGGATATAAGGAAGAAATTCTTTCCTGTTAGGGTGGTAAGATGTCGGAATGGGTTGCCCAGAGAGGCTGTGAGTGCTCCATCCCTGGCGGTGTTCAAGGCCAGATTGGATGAAGCCTTCAGTGACATGGTTTAGTGTGAGGTGACCCTGCTTATGGCAGGGGGGTTGGAACTAAATGATCTTAAGGTCCTTTCCAACCCTAACTATTCCATGATTCCATGATTCTAAGCTGATCTGGTAGATTAGTATTATGCATGAAAAATATAATCCACCATGAAAAGAATGAATGTCACAACATAGTTTTGTATATAGAGATTTAACAAATTACATGCTAGAAAGAGATTGAATTCTAGGCAAGCAAATTCATAAATCTATGTAGATTTTTAAAGAAGGAAGCAATTTTATACTGAGTTCTGGAAAGTGATCCTGTGTAAGGTATTCATAAGAGGTTGTCCTTAGTGAAATACAAGGAAACGGGTTTATCACCTACAAAGAGAATACTAAGCCTTAGCAGGCGTGGTTTGGTCAGGCCAAATACTCCAGTAAGCACTGTAAGAATTTAATAAGAGTTTAGGCTAATAAAATAATGTATCACACTGGAAATACCTGATTACATACTTATGATCTTGCACAAGCTGAACAAAAAAAAAGCTCAAGAATCGTTTTGTTTCTTCTGTGTAAAGAGGCAACTTGTTTTATAGTAGTTTCACAGGTTTAGAATGTATATTTTGTTCTTTTATTTACAGTCTTCAATTGAATGACAATCATAATAATAACAGTAGTAGTGCTTGTAATAAACCCTAAAACTCCTGCATTTGCTACAAGTGATTTCAGCAGTTGCTGATAATGGTGTTTACTGTATCTTCTATCACTGTGACTCCTCCACATGTGTCCATTCACTTTCAGTGTTTTCCTCTCCTCAACAAGTATGCAATCATTTATCAAAGAAGGAAATTTTTCCTAACACTAGTTTCTTTTTCTACCAATTCTTCCCTTTATCCATATGAATACCATGTTTTTCTGAATTCACTATTAAATATGAAACATAAACCCATTAAAATAAACATAAAGTATTGATGTTGCGTTATATTCCTATATCTTCTATGATAATTGATGTATATAGTTTTCTTCTCAGTATTTTGTATTTTATTCTACAATAACAAAGTCATGCAGAGGTGTTGCTTGCCTTTCATTTGCCCTTATTTTGAAAACCAGGGATACAGTCTTTATGCTAGATAGACAATATAATTGCACCCAATTGTCAGCATTGTTGTATGGGCAATGAGCACATCCCGGTAAGTGAATGGAAATGCAGAGGCAGAGCCAAGTATTGTTTACACAGAATACAGCTTACTGAATGGAGCAGCGTAGATAAAGAAGAGAAGCATACTTAATGGCAAGCTTGCCTTCTTGGGTAGTATAAAATAAACTATGTAATTGCTACACATTGTTTCAAGATAATTGAGCAAACAAGGTTGTGAAGAACTGCAGTGTAGTAGTAACTTTTTTGTGCAGTATCTCTTAAAGAGAGAATCATGTAAGTATTTGGGTTTTATCTGGAAGTCGAGTCTGGCTCTTGAAAATCTGGCCATTTATGTCACCTTATAATTCCTGTTAAAAATAGTCTAATGCTATGTGTGCATCTCTGTTAGAGGACAGATGGTTATGTGTAAACAAAATAAAATACACTTGGCATATATACATACCAACTTTCCTGACTTTTTTCCTTGAGAGAACTGATCCAGATAGTGATACTTCCTAGGATAATAGCAAAAATAATACTGCTTGCAAGTGCAGAGACATGTATCCCCATTCATCAAATAATCATTGAGGATCAATCACATTTTTATAAAAATACTTTTGTTATAAAATTTTATGGTTTGCATGGTTATTTCTAAAATAAGGTTTAGATGATGCTTTTTCTGTTTTTATTTTTTTTTACTGGAAGGATTTTCTATTTTATGTATATGTAGCATCTGTATTTCTATATTTTGACACCATTGTAGCCTAGGAACACTTGGAAGATTAATTAGATGATACCAATTGTAAAGGCTTGTTGCCTTTGGTTTGTCATGTTAATAGCAAATAACATTGATGAATAGAGACTGGGGTTGTATTAAATCGCAGCCCACTCTTAATCCTTTCCTCTTTCTTTGAAATACAATATAAATAGAGCATTCCAAACCACTTTTCAGTCAGATGGGTGTTCATAACCTTCTCTTACAATGCAAGGGTTAGAGAGTATGGTGTCAGCAAAATGCTCAGTCATCAACAAACCAAAAAAAAAAGGATCCCAAAGCATCAACTAAACCAATAATACTTGGCTAATACTTACATTCTTACAACAAAACAGTTGAGGTGTACCTTATCTTTGTTCATCTTATTCAGCAGGAACTCTTGTTCTTGCATTTCTTCTGATAAGATATGAATTGAACTTTTTCTTTACATGTAGTTTAGTCTGTAATACAACTGCTGTTTAGTGTTTTCTCACAAACTGTTCACAAAGCCAAAACCCACATGAAAAACTGTCCAGTTGAAGGTGGAGATTGCAGCTCTTACCGATTTAAGAAAAGGAAAGGAAAGGAGGGGAAGACAATATACACAACTGTCCTTTAGCTTTATGGTAGCTTGGTTTGTTTGTTTGGTTTTTTTTTTCTGTGCAATTGCGTTGATTAGTGGGACAGTATGGAATAGTTAGCCTAGATTGGATGGCTGTACTTACAGTTGTCTCCTGGGATTTGCATGAAATTCCTTAAAACTGAGAAAACCAAGAACCTTAACAACTTTTCCATTTGGGAAGCAGCTGGTGTTTGGCTCAGTATAGTAATAACATAGCATTATCTTCTAGGTGTCAGATGACTTCTAGGTTGGCTGTCTCCTTACATGGGCATAAGTTTCATTGTAGATAAAGTAGCAGAAGATCAATTACTCTTCCCTATAACAGTGTTTGTTTAAAATAATTAGGAATCATAAAATCGTAAATGGTTAGGGCTGGAAGATCATAGAATCATCTAGTTCCAGTCCCCTGCCACAGGCAGGGACACCCTCCACTAAACCAGGTTTCTCAAAGCCCTGTCCTGGAAAACATCCAGGGATGGAACATCTACAACTTCTCTTGGTAACCTATTCCAGTGCCTCACTACCCCCATAATAAAGATTTTCTTCCTAATATCTAATCTAAATGTACCCTTTTTCAGTTTAAAACCATTCTTCTCTTGTCCTGTCACTGCATGCCCTTGTAAAGAATCCCACTTCAGATTTCTTGTAGGCCCCATTTAGGTACTTGAAAGACTTCTGTAAGGTCTTCCTGGAGCTTTTTCTTCTCCAGGCTGAACAAGCCCAATTCTCAGCTTATCTTCACAGGAGGGGCTCTTTAGCCCTTAGAGCATCTTTGTGGCCCTTCTTTAGACTCACTTCACAGGGTCCGTGTCCTTCTTGTGTTGGGAGCCCCAGAACCATACACAGTACTGCAGGTGGAGTCTCATGAGAGTGGAGTAGAGGGGCAAAATCACTTCCCTTAACCTGCCGGTCATGTTCCTTTTGGTGCAGCCAGCATCCAGTTGGCTTGCTGGGCTGTAGCACACTGCTGGCTCATGTTTCATTTCTCATCAATCATCACCCTCAAGTCATTCTTAGGGCTGCTCTCAATCCATTCCCCACCCAGCCTGTAGTTGTGCTTGGGAAATCTTTCTTCATCTCCTTTCTCATAAGATTTGTGGCAGTTTAAACATTTGTGACAGATGAGAACTAAAGCAGTGCCTTCTTATGTTGATATAATTTAAAATGTTGTCTTTCCTACTCTAAAATTTTATTTTAATTTTAATTTGTTTAGAATATACACAAGAGCTACAGTGAAAGTATTTTAAAGTTAGACTGAAATTAGTTCAAGTCCTCTTAAATTCAAGAAATATAGACAAATAAGCAAATCTTCATTTTGTTATTCATTTCTTAACTCAGAGTTAGATGCTGCCTTTATCATTCTTAAGTACAGCACAATGTAACTCAAAATGTTAGGTTTGTAATCCTTGATGCTCATTTTTCGCTGCCTAATTGTGACTTCTTATAACTGTTTTTGACTTTCTGGATGCTCAGCTAGTGGGGAAAAGGACTGGTAGTGCCTAGCATGGAATAAATACTACAGGAGTTCTACATGAGTGTGAAAAAATCAATACATTTAATTTGAAGCAGAGAGTAAATGCATACAGACTCATCAGATTTTCGTGAAAAATCAGATGAGATTTCAGCATCAGCATGTTCCCAAAGATCTGACAATCTGAGCATTTGGGAACTCTCCATGGCCTTAAAATGACAAATGGTTACATATTCCTGTTGGATCGTTTCTGAGTAAGTAGTATCCCATAACCCTTTCATTAAATGTGTAGGCTTCACAGATGCTCTCTTCTAATCAATCGATCTGTACCTGACATCACTCTAACAGATGATCTGTCTTGCAACGCTTATACATAAATAAATAAATACAAGAAAAGACTTGGGGCCCGCCAATTTCATGAACTCCTCTAATCTTTTTATAGTACAGTTTTGTTGGTAATTTCCAAAATTTACATAATTTCATCCTGTTTTAGCTTACATCTATCTGCTTATTATGTTAACTCACCTAGAAAAGAAGCTCTTATTCAATATTACCATTGTAACTGAGGAAACAAACATTTTTCAGTAGCCAAGTTTGAAGTTCAAAGCCATACTTCTTGCCTACCAATATACTGCTATTTTATCTTTTGTAAAGCATTAGAAATGGTGACTAAAAATATTGGTTATATAGCATCACTTGTATTATTACATTCTTCCTTGGGACATTTATGCAAAAAGGATTCTTCTCAGCAGTAATATATTCTTTTTATTTTTCTTCATCTTAACTCAGCTTACCTTCAGTACCAGAAGTAGATTTTTCTCCCAATTTTATAATAAAAGAATGAAATAAAGGACTGAACTAAAACTTTTCATCTATAAATAATCAAATCTCAGCTATCTTTGAAGCCCTGAAGGTAACAAAATGATCAAAAGGAAAATTTATTAAATATATGCAATATACATTTTAACAGAAAACTTACTTTTTTTTAAGAAACTATTTATCAAATAATGAAGATTAAACATATTTGTTTAAAGACTGTGTGTTACACTGGATCTTTTCTCATGTTACTACTGATGTTTTGACACATGTTGAGTAAACTGGTATTAACATAACATTAGGAAAAATTCTCCTCCTGAGAGGAAATCTAGCTAAACAAAGTGATATTTAATGTTTTCTATTATATTTATTTAAATAAAATGGCTGATTAGATGTTAAACAGAACAGAGGTTAATGATCTTTGTTATTGGTATTATAAAAATTAAGAAAGAATAAAATAGGGTTAATGATGTATCCCATTATTGTTATTATGGGGATTAAATGCATCCTGTTGTCCACTGCTCTGAAAAAATGGGCCCCAAGCTGTGAGTAATTAGCAAAATTATATTATTGTCTAACCTTATGCTGTAATCAATTACTCCCATCACTCTGTTTTTCAGTGTGAGTTCTAAGTGGTTTAGGTAGATCTCCAGTTTTGTGTGTAGAAATGGAGGAAATAAGCTCTTATCTGATTTAGTCCAGCCTGTATATGAAAGATGATATTTATTGCATGAATACAAAATGAGATAGGATAAAAGGTGACTATTTGAGAATAATCTGAATTTGTTGCTTATATGTAAAAGGTGTCTTTGTCTGTTCATTTTCCCCCATTTTTTTGGAATGTTCAGATTACAGCGAAATGTCCACTGGGAATAAAAGAAGAGATATCAACTGAGGAGTTAAAACTATCTATTTATTATTGGTTGTTTTTGTTATGATTGTGTGTGTCAACCCAGAACAAGACCGTATTGTGCTAGGCTCTTTACAAACAGAGAATACCAGATGGTCCCAGCTCTACAGAGTTTATAATCTGAATCAACAGGGTGAATGATGAGGCATAACATAAAACAGTAGTGTGAACAATGTGATGGCAGCAAATGTTACATTAGTTCCATAATATCTTGCGGAAAGCAAGGAGGGAGTGTTTAGTATGTTTACTGGTGGATTAGGTCTAATATGGCAATGGTGACCCTGTTAGCACTTTACAGCACTGTGAATACTTTTGATGGTGACACTGGGAAGCAGCCTCATGGCTGCAGACTTATTTCTTCCCCCTCCAATTGCCTCTGCACCTCTGTCTGGAGAACTAGAAAGATGCAGAAATGATTGAAAATGGTAACTGATATGGGTTTCAAGAAAGACTGAGATGAAACTATTGTAGGGGAAGGACAAGTTTGGACCAAATGATTAACCATATTTTTAGCCAAAGAAATGGCCTGCTTTGGCTACTTCTACTTTCTTCTGCTGGACCATATCATTGGCTTGCTTCTGTAGTTTTACACTGATAATCAATGGCCAGAGGGAGAAGAAGCCATGTGACCCCTACTGTGGGCAGAGTGTACTCCAGTTCTTGCATGTTATGGAGAAGGAAAGGCCCTTTTACTCCCTGCAAGTGTAGTTCCATCTTTGTCTTTTGATACACCATCATCTATAGCTGGAGTCCATATGAAACCTCATTTAACATGTAGAATAATTTTGAAATTATTTGACTTCTCCAGACTTAAGGAGCTCAGGGCAGGTCCTCATGCTTCAACTGTCATCTCCATTTTTTCCACCCTGAATGTTTTGTAGGAGAGAAACTTGGCTGAACTTCAATCAGTACTTTTATGTAAGTAGTGTTGCTTCATGTTAATCATAAATACACTAACAATGCTATTTAACAAACAAGGAATTTAGAGATACAGTTGCTTGCTTATCAAAGTCGATACAAAGTTGTCCTGGTTTCAGCTGGGATAGAGTTAATTTTCTTTCCAGTAGCTGGTGCAGAGCTGTGTTTTCAATTTTAGTCTGAGAACAATGCTGATAACACACCAGTCTCTTATTTGTTGCCCAGTAGTTCTTACCCTGATCAAGGACTTTTCAGTCTCATGCTCTGCCAGTGAGGAGGGGCACAAGAAGACAGGAGGAAGCAGAGACAGGACACCTGACCCAAACTAGCCAAAGGGGTATTCCATACCACAGCACGTCATGCCTGGTGTATAAACTGGGGGAGTTACCTGGAAGGGGCCAATAGCTGCTCAGGTGAGGCTGGGTATCAGTTGGTGGGTGGTGAGCAATTGTATTGTGCATCACTTGGGTTTATTGTTTGGGTTTTTTTTTTCTTCTTTTCCCTTTATTTTTATATACTCTCCCCTAGTTATTTCCATTATTATTATTAATAGTAGAAGCAGAAGTAGTAGTAGTCATAGTCATAGTAGTAGTAGCAATATATTGTACTTTAATTGTTAAACTGTTATTTTCTTAACATGTGGAGTTTACATTCTTTTGATTCTACTCCCCACCACACCTGAAGGGGAGAAAGGGGGCAGAGGTGGGAGGGAATGGCTGCATGGTTCTGAGTTACCAGCTGCATTTAAAACAAGACAGCTTATTTTTCAGAAGCAGGTGTTTAGTACCTTCCAAGAGGCAGAGTCTTTTACCTAGGTGCCCTGATACTACTGAGAAAAAACAAATTATCTCTGTAAGAGAGTCTGGGTATCCATACTGTTAATCTTTCATTTGAAAATCTTGACAAAAGTGAGTTTGCAATTTTTATAGGCCTTCATCATAGAACCATGGAGGACCTTAGGATCATCTAGTTCCAACCCCCATGCCATAGGCAGGGACACCTCACACTAAACCATGTCACCCAAGATTCCATCCAACTTAGCCTTGAACGCTGCCTGGGATGGAGCATTCACAACTTCCCTGGGCAACCCATTCCAGTGCCTCACCACCCTCACAGTAAAGAACTTCTTCCTTATATCCAATCTAAACTTCTTCTGTTTAAGTTTTAACCCGTTACCCCTTGTCCTATCACTACAGTCGATAATGGGGACCCCAGCATCCCTATAGGCCCCCTTCAGATACTGGAAGGCTGCTTTGAGGGCTCCATGCAGCCTTCTCTTCCCCAGGCTAAACAGCCCCAGCTTCTCAGCCTGTCTTCAAATGGGAGGTGCTCGAGCCTCCCCACCATCCCCGTGGCCCTCCTCTGGACTTGTTCCAACAGCTCCATGTCCTTTTTACATTGAGGACACCAGAACTGCACACAATACTCCAGGTGAGGTCTCACGAGAGCAGAGTAGAGGGGCAGGATCACCTCCTTTGACCTGCTGATCATGCTCCTTTTGATGCAGCCCAGGATAGATACAGTTGGCTTTCTAGGCTGCGAGTGCACACTGTCAGCTCATGTTCATGGTCTCATTGACCGCCACCCCCAAGTCCTTCTCTGCAGGGCTGCTCTGAATCTCTTCTCTGCCCAACCTGTAGCTGTGCCTGGGATTGCTCCCACCCAGGTGTAGGACCTTGCACTTGTCATGGTTACATGAGGTGGGCATTAGCCCACCTCACAAGCATGTCAAGGTCCCTCTGGATGGCATTCCTTCCCTCCAGCGTATCCACCGAACCACACAGCTTGGTGTCATTGGCAAACTTGCTGAGGGCGCAGTAAATCCCACTGTCCAAGTCACCAACAATGGTGACATGTTGACTCTGAATGAACAGATCCAGCAATTTAGAATAAAAATGTATCATTCAGTGAAACACTTATTTTACATGTATAGCAAGTCTTTAAATGTTCTTGTTGACCACAATGGAGTCTTTATTTTTAATGTTGGCGTGTGTTATATGAGAAGTGCAGATAAAGGCAAAGGAAGTTCTGGAATGGTCAGCAAACACATGAATCTAGCCTAGTCTAAGGTACAGGACTTAAATCTTCACCACTATTCACACCATGCAACTCACCGTTTTAAGCTTACTTTCTCACTGTCATGCTATTAAATTGCTTAATGCTTCCATGCAGCTATTTCTGTATAGTCTGTTTTACATAAGCAGACATGAGATATGCCTGTTTTTTACTTCATCTGCATGTTATCTGTAGCAACAGGGTCCTCAGCTTCAATGATGTATTTTTGACATGATGAGAGCGCAAGTTAAAACAATAAGAAAATGTCCTATTTTTTATATTCATTTGTATTTTTATGGAATATTTTCTGAAAATTGCATGCTTGATAGTTCAATTTATAAAATCATCACCTTTTGCTTATATTTCAAACTCAGTGAAGGCATTGTCTTGTGTGAGAATGGTCTTAAGCATTTGTTAGGTGATTTTTTGATTCAGAAGTCATAATGTTTTGCACCTGAAAACATTCAGAGTTATGCAAATATGTGCTTTACAGACATTTTTAGAAGAAGTTGGCAGTTACAATGTCAGGTGAGTTATTTCTTCCATAAACAGGTCATTAGGATATTCTGTATGAAGGAACAAAACTGTAGAGAACATTTTATGAGTGAAGGAAGAGCAGTAACTCAGGCTATCAAAGATAAAATATTACATAATTATTACTTATACCATGTTTTATTTTCTTCCCTGTAGTCAGACGTTTCATAATTATTTAGTTTTCTGATAATCGTAAAATTTTTCATTTACAATTCATGAAGTCCACCTTTCATCATTAGATTGTTATTGGCATAATAGTTTATTAGTGAAGTAATTGAAAGAATTCTGAAATAATGTGTGATAAAAACAAATCCGAGATATTTTGCCATTTCATTTTGGCCAATATATTCAAGTTGACTGTGCATGAAATGTAATTTGACCAACAGTTGTTCCATTGCACATGAATGTGAATGAAATACAAAGATATATCATTGCTCTGTATTCCAGGAAATCATGATTACATTAACAAGTAGGAGTGTTTATCCCCATGGAGGTAAAACCCAAAAAGCTTAGAAAAAGGTAGTAGCATACCAGTGGAATCAAGCATTCTTGTGCTGAACAGTACATTTTAGTTAGGCAGTGAATCCATATTTCTGAATCAGCCACAATATGTTATAGCATGTTGATCTATTGAGTGAAGCCTCAGAATCATAGAATCATAGAATGGTTAGGGTTGGAAAGGACCTTAAGATCATCTAGATCATAGGACCTTAAGATCATAGGCAGGGACACCCCACACTAAACCAGAGCCACACAAAGCCCTGTCCAACCTGGCCTTGAACACCACCAGGGATGGAGCATTCACAACCTCTCTGGGCAACCCATTCCAGCATCTCACCACCTTAACAGGAAAGAATTTCTTCCTTATATCCAATCTAAACCTCTCCTGTTTAAGTTTGAACCCATTACCCCTTGTCCTGTCACTACATTTCCTAATGAAGAATCCCTCCTCAGCATCCCCATAGGCCCCCTTCAGATACTGGAAGGCTGCTATGAGGTCTCCATGCAGCCTTCTCTTCTCCAGGCTAAACAGTCCCAACTTTCTCAGCCTGTCTTCATATGGGAGATGCTCCAGTCCCCTCATCCTCTTGGCAGTCCTCTGGACTTGTTCCAACAGTTCCATGTCCTTTTTATGTTGAGAAAATATCCTAGCAAGATGTAAAGGGGTTAGGTATTAAACCTTTCAAGTCAGAGATTTATTTTTTCTGTATGCTTAAAAGCTGTAGCTTATAGGCTATTCCTTTTAATTTCTAGTCTTCCATTGTCAGCAATGATATTAACATCTTTAACCTTTCATAGTACAGGTTCACTGTTAAATGTCAGATAAATTGTTTCATAGGCTAATTTTTCTTTTTTGTTTTTATACTTTTGTCAACATCCATGACATTACAGCTCTTTAACTTCTTCAGTGAATTATGTTGTCAGAAGGAAACATTTTCTAGTCCAAAATTGTGTATTCTAGAGCCATATTCACTCCACTGAACTTCACAGGTCATCTAGCATTGTCTGTAAACTGTTTGGATTGTAATCTACTGTTTTCGCAGGGAAAGGGCTAGTAATGGGAATGATGTCACTTTGGTTATGAGCATTCTTTGAAATCAAGAAACTTTAATTTTAAGAAACTGTTATAACTGTATTTTCTAAAAATTAAATACACTCAGTCCTTTTCTGCCCTTCAAATTTGTTGTCCAATAGATAGCATAATGCATATATGAAAAGATTGGGGAAGACCTAAAAAAATCTCTCCACTTTGGCAACTGAGAAAACAGGAAGCAGTGAAGGGAAGTGCTGGTTTAGGATGCACGGACCTCTCTTTCCCTGTGTGCCTTTCCATGCTGTTTCTGCTTTATCATGTATTCCATCTTCTCTAAACTGTGCTCCTGACATGTGAAGGTAGAGTATCAGCCTAAAGTTTTGCAGTAAGGGCAAAATTTTACAGTTTTTAACTCTGTCAGTGGCTTCATCAAATGCAACAGAAAAGCATAAGAACATAGTCTGAGGTTGGCTGTATGTTGCCTGCACAGTAAGATGGGGTTGTAATACATTTATTGAGTTCTGACTACTTGATTGAAAGGCTCACAGCATGCAGTTCTGAAGGGTGGATGTCACTTGCTCAGGTAAACATCTAGTGTCATCTGAGCTGCTCTGAGATACGTGAGACATACACATGGACACAGCAAAACACCAAAAATTAGGTTATTGCTCTGAACTGAAGCTCAAATTTGAAGATGATGTCCTGTTTTTGTACAGTTTAAGTGTAGGGGAAGCTAAGCTTGTGTTGAGGCAGGAGCAGATATAGCAGAGCTCTGATCCCCCATTCTTCCCTTAGTGCTACAATAGCATTGCTATTGTTCATGTTTTTAGTGTAGTGTCACAATTCTCTCCTGGTTTCTGTGTTTGCTAGAACAGGAAACTGAAGAAATCCTGCAATACTACACTGAGAATGATAGGTGTGCTTGTGCTATTCTGGGGAGTGGGGAGAGTTTGGGGTGGTGGAGAGAGGAGGGTAAAAGTTATAGATAAATGGGAAGGAAGCAAGAAAGTCAGCAAATCTTCTTTGCCAGAAAATCCATTCTAGCTGCAGAAGGAAGTGAATGAGGTGGAAGAGGGATAAAATGAGTTATTTTTTGCTCTAAGAAAGGGCAGAGCTGACCTCATCCTAGGTTAGTGGGATGCGCTCAGAAATAAGGTATATTTATTCATGACTCTCAAAGTTTAAAAGTTCACTTTTTTTTTTTTTTTTTTTTTTTTTTAAAAAAAATTG
>NDXB01008381.1:0-14632 GCA_002631895.1 Agapornis roseicollis | reverse complement strand
TCCTCTATCTTTTTTTTTTTTTTTTTTTTTTCTTTTTTTTTTTTTTTTTTTTTTTTTTTTTAATGATCAGCACCAGAGTATCATGTTTCTGGAGCTTGGGAGCTGTGTGGTATTCAAACAGGCTGAGTGCTTGGAATTCCTCCAACCATACCTGCATCTGCCTCTCTGCTGAGGTTAGAAAAGCTAGAGCTGCAAACTTTGTCATTTGCCATTACCTCCTTCCTACCTCATCTCCTCTTGATTTCTCATAGCGTGCAGGGGGTGAAGTAAGGTTGGGAGGATGCTAAATATCCTTCCTTTCTTTTTGAAAAAAAAGTTACAAGATGTGGACAGAGCAATGCTAATGCCAGGAATCCTTCACTGGGAATTGAGTGGTCTTGAAGGAAACCCGAGCAGGAAGAAAATTACCTGGCTTGCTTCTCTGATCTGAGAACTTAACATCAGCATCAAGGAAGCTGTATTTGATGTACAGGGGATCCTTTCTTTTGATGTGAACTCTTCAATCAGTGCTGAAACAATGATAATCTAATTAACATACTATAAAACAGCTCTAATTTTAGCCTGGTTTGTTATTGTAAGAGTAGAGTAGGGAAGGGTAAAGGGGGAGGTGGAGGCTGCCATGAATGACTAATGCTATATTTCAGCTCTTAAGCCATATTTAGTAATGTGGGATATAAAAATAAGCTTCCAGTACAATTTTTCCTATTTGACTTCTTTTTCCTTTCTTCTGTTCCCTCTTCTAAAGATGGATTTAACTAATTACTCTTTTAGGTGGATGTTGATAGACAGGTATTTATTATTGGCTCTGTAAGCCCTGAAATATTTTTTCCACAGTGAGTCCACAGACATATATACTAAACTGCAATTCTCTGGGGCTGTCAGAATTACAGACCAGCCTTAGGCATAGCAGTATGATAAAGTTTTCAGGCCGTGTTTAGTTAAGGCTGAAAATCTGGGACCCAGCCAATCTATACCACTCAGGGCTCTTTTCACAGTCCAAAATGATTTGGCTTAAACATTTCCAACTGTGATGAGGTCCCATTTCAGTGATTATACAGTCATTCACTTTTCCACATCAACATCAAAGTCATTAACAACTGAGTATTATTGCATTGGCTGGAATTCAGTTAAGGACTAGAGGGATGTTGCTCTTTATTAAGATAAATCATTGCCTTGGTTATGTCACCCATGAAATAATCAATTTACTGTGTTGGTTAATTTCCTCCCTCTTTGATCTGTGAATTAAATTGAACAGATCATTGTTTCACACAACTGCAGTGTAAAGGATGCTTTAAAATAAATGTACCACATTTTCTAATGGTAGAAATCTGGTAACTATGTAAAACAAGAAGACTGCATGTAGACTGAGAAGTTTGGGTTTTTTTCATTCTTCATTTCAACAGTTTCCTTTGAAAGCTTCAGGGGAAAATAGCCATCAGCACCTATTTGGGTGATCCTCTGTCAGAATTCCAGAGGAATTACCAAGGGGAAAGGGAATAGCTAGAACAGTTGACTCTGAAGCCTTCAGAGGTGTTAGGTTTGTGCCAGATCCAGTGAAAATGTTTTCTTCTAAGTGTATGGCAATTTCTTGATAGCCCTTATGAGCTTTACTTACTGAGATGCTTACTGTAAGGAAGTTTTTAGAAAAATCCTATTCTCACAACAAGCTAAATGTTCTAAACCAAATAAATCTGAATAATACAGTGCATTGATGTTGGTTCATAATCTAATCTACTTTTGCATTGAACTATGCATTCTGAAATTAAAAAATATATATGAACAAAAAAATCCACATCAAATATGGAACTCACTATGCCTGTCAATGAGAAACTGATTATAAGAAACTAAAATCCAAATTCAGTTCTTGTTTTTTTCAGAATTTCACTTCAGTCTGGGTATTTTAGCATTATTTTGTAAAGATTAAACTGTCATTTTTTTTTTTTTCACAGATTAAATGGCATAATCTATGCTAATTAAAATCAACACAGACTTTCTCAGTATTTCTCTATTGTAATTTAAGATCAGATCCATGCTACTGGACTCTATTAAGATTTGGCTGGACTGCATGCCTAGACATCTAGTCTAGGCCATGGTTTGCCTAGAAAGTTTGGACCAGATGGTTGCTTCCAACCTATGATTCCTGTGAATCCATCCCTCTTCTGAAAGTTGAACTCTTCTCGTGTTTATATTCGACTCAAGTCCATGCTACATCATGTGCTTTGAAAAACAGAAGCATCATGTGATGTGGCTTAAGAGTTTGAATTTAAGTTTTGTTGTAAAATACTCCTAATTCTTAGCCTACTTATAGCATCACTGGACTGGTGTGTTCAAGGCTATATCTGGTTGGCCAAGTCCACTACCATGTTTCCCACACTATATTGCAGTGGTGCCACATAACCAGTGTTAGACACAGAATTCTCTCATTTTGCAAAAGCTTCTTGAAATTTGCAGGTAGACAGTAAAAAAAAAAAAAAAAATAAGAAGAATGGTTGTATTCTTGCCTGATCTCACATACTTGTGCTGCTAAGGTTACTGTAAATGGGAAGCATGTAGTTTTGTTAAACATTGAGTTAAACTATATGT
Source organism: Agapornis roseicollis (assembly GCA_002631895.1). NCBI lineage: Eukaryota > Metazoa > Chordata > Aves > Psittaciformes > Psittacidae > Agapornis > Agapornis roseicollis. Next base: position 12,049 of record NDXB01008381.1, on the reverse strand, counting down.
AGTAAGTTTCTGATTGTAGAACCAAGATACAGAACTTCTTCCAAATTTCTATTGGCTTTAACATTCTAGAACATAGATTCATGAATAGGAGGACTAGTATTTTTGAAAGAAAATACGTTTTAAAATACTATTGCTAAAATAGTTGAACTGAAATTCCTGACTGAACTAAAACTAAATCAGTATCTTTCCTAACTCCAATTCCCATTGTTTGAGTAAAACATTTTCACTAACTCTTAGGTCAAAGTTATGGATTATAGCAACAGTTTATGAAGTTATCCTACTAATTTATTATCAGAACAGCACTACAAATTCACTTCAAAATTAAAGTTGATTGCAGATTGGTAGCTATAGCAATTTCTTACATTGTTTCCCCTCATATTTAACATTTTAAAATGTTCTCTCCATCCTCTGTAAAACTTGGATGTGATTTCATGAAAGAAAACTTGCATTAGTGAATGGCTTTAACACATCTTCATGAAGCAAAATATTCCATAGATGAGTATGTATGAGAATGAACACTAATGAAAGCTCAAAGTCAGAACTATGTAGCAATTCATTGTAAATCAGTCAGGATGTTCAGCAGATGTGAGGAAGCTTAGTATTGAACAGCTAATTGCAACTGCAGTAAACCTCATTAATGCACATGGCAGTTTAACCCTATATTTCCTATCAACCCACTGTTTTCTAATTAATTGCATTTGTTAGTTTCTCCCTGTCAATTGCTTCATATTTGTGGTCTTTTGACAAATTGGTTCTCATTTCTAATTGAATCATTCTAAGGGCAGAAAGTAAAAACATTGCTATCCCTCATTTGTGATTGTTATTTTGTTGACATGAACGCATAGTAACTGCAAGTTTCTTCAAGCTGTTGTGGGATATTTATTTCTTAGAGCTTCCATGAGGTCATACACTTAGAGTTCTTAGATGACAGAAACTCCTTGTGGAGTTTTGAACACACATTTAGCTTTTGTAATTCTGCTTCAGGCAGTAGCAGGCAAGTTAAACAATCACTGATTGACTTTTATTAACTCTGATTTGTGAGGCTGATAGTCTCAGGAATGCAACTTATAGCCAGTTTCCTGAAATATCAGCCAAGACAGAAATCCTGTAGAAAGTCCAAAAATAAGAGATAATAGTTTTCTTGCAAATTCATTTCTTATTTAGGTAATATTTTTTAATTTATAAAGGTGTTATTATTTTTGTACTCTAGATATTTGATTTGAAATGTTCATCAATAAAATTGTGATTATAAAAAAAATAATTACCTATCAAACACCTGATCCTGTACCATCTTATATGGCAATAAAAGAATATTTTTTCCCACTAAGGTCACTGAAAAATTTAAGTTAAAATAGTAACTGATGTAAAATTGATGTCATGGTTGCTTTTGTATCAACTGGCTTTGCTAGAAGCCCTGAGGAAGATGCTGCACAGTGAGACTCCTGATCTGTCCTTAGATTATCCCCTTGCTCTGGGGAAAACTGGAGCCAAGTTACACTTGGCATGTCTTACTTTCCCTACTAAGCAACTGCATTCAGTTCATTGAAGGAGGAGAGCAAGGGGCCAAAATTATTCCTTTCTCTAGGCTACACACCTGTACAGGGAGAAACAAAGCACTGATAAAAAACATTCTCCATCCTATACTGGTTTTCATAGCTATTCCACATATCTCTTGATCTCCACTGATGGATCAGAGCCATACAAAATAGTAACCCTGATATAAACCACTGATGTAATTTCAGAGATTTTGATGTTTGTGGGATCTCAGGTTCGTTTTTTGTTTTAAAGGTTTTGTATTGGATTTAATTATTGAATGGGATTTATTGAATCACTAGAGCTGTAAATAAAACCAACTTCCCTATGAACACAGAGTTATCATTACATGGTCTAGGAAAAATTGTAATTAGTGATTTGGGGTTTATGTCTCTGTTTTATTTTTAATTCCAATGCCAAAATGCATCTGTCATAGTGTTTGGTCCTGCAAGCTCTCTATGTACGAATTTCCAGACTTCAGCAGCAGTTCTTTAATTTTGAAGGACTTATAGAGACAGCCTCAGAATCTTTAAGTGCATTTACACATTTGAAACCACATACATTAGTTGGATCAATGTCAGTGAAAATGCTTAACATTCCTCTTCAAAACAGAATCTTGAAATCTGTTAGCCTCCCTCTCATTTTCCCATTATCTCTCTTCTTGCTGACTGACAAACAGGAATAATTTTTCAAAGCCTTGAATACCAAATCTATTACTCTGTTCCATGTTAGTTCTTATACTCTCCCTTGAGTGCTTATGCAGTGGATGAGCAGTAAAAGGAGCACTATAGTTTGCAATAGCATATAAAAGATTGAATCTGTCATCAATTGAGGTGCTACTGTAAATTGACTTTTCATTAAAATTTTGCTTTTGCTTGTTCATTTGTCTGCTACACTGCCAGTTTATAGGGAGCAAATAGGCACTGAAAGTTCACTAATACCAAATAAACAACCAAATGAAACTATTACCCAAATTACAAATGCAAGTTCTGCCCATCGCCCATTCTGGAAGCTGAGCGGTAATGAAACTAGATGAAGACATTTCCTCTTACTTGTGTAAAATGATATTGCTTTTGTTAAGAAGATTACTGTATATGATGAAGGAAATATTTGGCACAGTGATTTCTGCTTCAACAGAACAGAAAAGCATCTCCTAGACAGTGAAATTCTATGGGCAGTTAGGGACCACTGACAGCACATATTTTTGTGAAAAAAACCCAAACAAACCCAAAGCAAAACCAAAGGCCAAAACAATCCTTCCCCTGCCCCTTCCCCCCTCCCCCCCCCCAAAAAAAAAGATTTATTTTGATAAATAGATGTCATCATTTGTAGATGTCATCATTTGATTTTCTGTTTAAGTTTGCTTGGGGGGGGGAGGGGGAAGGACAGGATAAAATTGTGAGTAATCTCAACAGCTTGTCAGAAGAGAAGCATATTCCTGAGGTGACCTACCTGCCTTGTATGGAAGCATTTTTTCTCAACAAAGCTGTTAATAAACATTTGTTCAGCGACATATCAAGTGTTTTCAAATGATTGTGTCACTTCTGCTACTGAAATAAAACATAACTGTGATGATGTCCCTTAAAACCAGTTCCCACTCTCCATATTTTTTTATGCAGGTATTTTCATTCTGTGTCATGCTTATGATGATTCATGAACACATTAATATGGAAAACTTAAAAAAAAGACTTCACTGTGCAGATCTGTTGGTTTTGATTCAGTTGACACCAGCATGCTCTAACTAGAGTTTTCTTGCACCTAGAATCTGGTCTCTCACAGAGGTTTTTGGGGAGTGAGATGGAGATACTGGCTCATAAAGGCAGGTGACTGGAATCTGGCTGCCTGGCTGCAGCAGAAAGGAAGAAGTGAGATTACAGCCTGAGTTACCTTCTCATGCACCTGGGCACACCTTATAGTTGAACTAAAACAAGACCATAATGTTTCATAAATAAAGCTTCAGAAAAAGAGCAGATTCATGTTGTTTACTTCTCCTTGCCACTTCCATGTAATCAAACTTTTGAATATTATTCCTGGGCATCAGAGCAGTGCTGCTAAAGGTGCAAAGTGGAGTACCTGAAAAAAGGAAAACTGATAGAAATTTATCTAAACACTTTCGTTAATTGTTAAGATGACCTTAGAGATGAGAGATTCAGCTGCAAATTCCTTTCTTAACTAATTTAGACTGGGAACTGAATGTCATCTTTTATACATGTGAGCTAGCCAGTATTTTGAGACAACTGTTCTGTCACTTGGAATCTATAAAATATTTAAATAAGTTTGAAGACTGTGAGCAATTAACTGGATTATTATTTTGCCAGGTGGTTATACTGCTCATCTGAGTTCCAGTCTTGCTGAGTTCTTTTGCACTAGTGAATATTCACTATTATACTTAAAGTATTGAAAAAAGAGAGTGCACTTTAAAACCTACACTATTCCATTCATTGTGGTATTCCTAGGAGAACAGTTCAAGAGAAGGGAGTTAACTTTTAATTTTCAATGCCTTCTATGAATGCACAAATATGGAACTCTTCAAATATTTAAGTATTTAAGCCTTCATCTCTTTTAAATCCAAAAGCTGAAACTAGATCAAACCTACTGCTGGCATAACTTTATTTTTTTTTCTTTTGTTTATGAAAACAGTGTTTAGTGTGGCACACAATTAGAGATTTAACTGAACCAGTGAGTATTCTGGTAGGAGCCAGCAGGGATCCTCCATATCACCTAAATTATCTCTGGAAAATACAGGTACAATCTACTGCAGTAATTTTTGCTTTAGCCAACAGTATTGTTTACTAAGATGCAATATACAAAGATGTTGTAGGATGCAGTGAAAATGTATAGGTATCAAGTTATTTGGGAATAATATATCATATGTTATAATTACTACTGAAGGGTTTAATCAATTTTAATAGGCATCTTTTAATTCTGCCATCCCTTTGTGTTGATACATGCTACAACTTCTGGCAATATTCTTCAATACTGTCACTAAAAGCAGATCAATTACAGCATATCCTTTTAACAAGTTTGAAATAAAATATGCTAAGGATATTAAAAATGTGCCAAGTATGTTACGCCCACTGCCAGTTTCAGTCCTAGTAAATTATCCTGTGTTGCAAGTCATTGACTGTTGCTGTTCACAGATTATGTGAATAAACCTCCAGATTTCATTCACTACCTTCTATTTTTGATTGAGAGTCTATATTTTAAGTGTTTGTTAGTGATTAAACACAGTAATGAAAGCAACTAAAAAAGTCTAGCATTTTTTTTTCCACCTACAGATTTTCCTTTCTTTACTGTAGGATAAAATAAGTCTGACATTTCAGCTTCTAGCTACAATATAGATTTTTGTTATTAGCAGAGCTTGTTTATTACAAGAAGTTTCCCTGATATAGTGTTAATTAGGAAATATATTCTGAAATAGATAAATTGTGATTTGAATGGAGATTGTGTGGGTGAGGTAAAAAATGGAGTAGTAAATTAGTTTAGAAGAGACAAGAGCCTTTTAAGACATGCTGCTTTGTATAGTGAAGTGTACTTTGACTTCAAAGGCATTTTTTCCCACTGGTCAAGTACTCAAATACAATATAAACTGCAGTTTTCATTGCGCTTCCAATCTTCAGTATGCTTATAAAATTGTATATGGTGATAAGAATTGTGTCAGTGTGTTAGCTTGCTCTCCTCTAGTGGGTATGGCAGACAGCTTCTGAGGAGGTCCTTTCCAACCCTAACTATTCTATGATTCTAGGGTGGTAAGAGTTAACACATCAACAGTGCAGCTGGAAAATCTTGGCTTTTGTTGAATTACAGTAGAAATCCCAACATCATTTGATGAGTCTTAACCACTTTTTGTGTTCCTGCCAGCATTCACCTAAATCTTCACCCATTTTTTCCTGCCTTCCCATATATCCCTGTACCAGTGCAAAAGAATATAATTTCATTAGTGTTTAGATAAATTCTCCACACATCGTTACTGACAGTGTGCCTGGAATTTGCATTCACCTTATTTGAAAATGCTAGTGGGTCTGATAAGCTATGTTCATGTTTAAATTTGCATCTTAGTTTTACAGAGGAGTTATTGGAGGGAAATTCACCATAAATGTTAAGGACAGCATTTTAGCTCACAGTCTGAATGATGGCAAACAAAGCAGCATGTGTGCTGTAAGACATCGAATCTCAGCCAAGTGGCAAGGATTGGCCTGAGGTGACTAACTCCATTCCTGAGATTGTGACATGCTATCAATCTGGGTTGCTGAGTTTTCTGAGCATTAACCTGAATAATTTAAAAATTTCCAGATTGGAAGGCTGTTTATAGTCAGAAAATCTGTAGAGGCTGCCGATCCTTGCTATGAGAAGCCTGTGTAGTTCACTTGTTACCTATTTGCTTGTTCTGTAAAAGTTTACAGAGAAGAATCTTTACCACAGCTCTATTTTGTTTTCTGTAGCCAGTTTTTGGACATACATGACCAGAACAGAATTGCTTTTTGCACATGGGAATTTCTTTGTTAGACTAATGCCTGATAAGGTGGTGTATCCATTTTTATATGCTCCTACGTTTGATAATAAAGGATAAGCTATGATATACACCAGAAAAAAACCCAAACCCAAACCAAAACAAAACAAAAAACAACCAAACATTCTTATTCCATCTTCAGTTTTTCTCTGGAAGGGATTTAAGAACTCTGGCCATCTGGATGTCTGGCAACTCAGTCAGAGCTGTGGCTACTGTGTGTGTGCAGATTAACTGTGTAGCACATGCACAGTAAGTCCAATGTGTCCAGTACACATCAGACCTGCTGCACATGTGCTGCACAGATGGTCTGTGCATACACAGTAAATCAGATATGTTAAGCCTACTGCACATATGGAAACCATCTGTGCATTGCACGTATATATATTTTTGCATGGGAAATCCCTAGTCAGAGCATGAAAGGTTGTGGCAGAGAGGAACTCCAGTGGTAGAGAGACCGTGAGACTCTGACAGTGGCATAAATTAAAGCAGCTCTTTGCCTGTTTTTGCTTTTGCCTGGCCAACAAATCAGTTCCTCAGAATCAGAAAGTGTGACTAGCTGCTCAACAGTTTCCCTCTTTGCAGCAATTGGCTGCAGGATAGAATCTGCATCAAGACCATTAATTTTATAGGCAGTGATTATCAGCTCCCTGTTATCTCCCTAAACTAGCTAGAACTGCAGCTAGTTCATCATGTAGCGCAAATGAGCAAGGTCTAATATTTTACTTATCCAATAAAATAGTAGTGCTTATTGTGCAGGCCTCAGGGATACATTTAGCCAATTATCTTTCTTTTACTCCCCAGTAATCCTTTTACTTCTGTTACAAGTATCAGCAATTATTATATAGGCTGTTTGAGCCTGGTAGGGATATTTACTGGTTAGTACATAGGCACAGCTACATATGTGTATAATCCTGCATTATTTTCAGGGTATACGCAAGTTATTGTTTAATATGTTTGTTTATATAAATCCTGGCCCTGACAGTGCCTAACGAGCTCTTTAAACTAGGTCTCCTTTAGGTCTATCTCTAACAAGTTCTGTGGGTCTGTACCTTGAAGAACTCTTTTTATATGCCACAAAGCAACACTGCTCATCTAACTGCTGTGCTAGAGGGAAGGGATGCACCTCCCAACAGGCTTGAGAGGTGGTGGGCCAGTGTGAATCTCAAGAAGTTCAACAAGGTCACATGCAAATTCCTGAACCTGGTCTGGGACAGTCACCAGTATGAGCAGATGCTGAACGGGCTGAGAGCAGCCCTGAAGAGGAGGACCTGAGAACACTGGTGGGTGAAAAATTAGATCTGAGCTGGCAGTTTGCACTTGGAGCCTATAAAGCCAACCGTATCCTGGGCTGCACCAAAAGGGGTGTTACCAGCAGGTCGAGGGAGGTGATTCTCTTCCTCTACTCCACTCTTGTGAGACCTCACCTGGAGTTCTGCATTCAGATCTGGAGTCCCCAGTACAAGAAAGACATGTACCCACTGAGGCAGGTCCAGAGAAGGCCCACAAAAATCATGCCTCTCCCATGGGGAAACACTGGGAGAGTTGGGATTGTTCAGCCTAGAGAAGACTGAGGAGACCTTGTTGCAGCTTTTCAGTACCTAAAAAGGGCCCAGAAGAAAGCTGGAGAGGGACATTTTACAAGGGCATGTAGTGATAGGACAAGGGGCAACAGTTTTAAACTGAAAGAGGAAAGACTAAGATTAGATACAGGGAAGAAATTCTTCACATTGACAAGACACTGGAACAGGTTTTCCAGAGAAGTTGCAGATGCCTTTTCCCTGGAAGTGTTCAAGGCCAGGCTAGATGTGGGTTTGAGCAAGTGGAAGATGTCCCTGCCTATAGCAGGGGGTTTGGACTAGATGATTTTTAAAACTCCCTTCCAACTCAAATTATTCTGTGATTCTATGAATTATACAAACTACAAAAATCTGTTTCACAGCCAGGAGTTCTGATTTTAATGTTGTACCATTCCAATGCCGTTTATTATTTACAAGTCCTGCATTTTGTTCCTGGTTTCTCATTGAAAACTGCCTCTAGCTCTGTGTGGTAAATTCATACCTACTTTTACTCTGAGAAGAGCTGTAACTTTCTTGGTCAAAATCTTTTGGACAAAATCAACTTCAATAAAATACTATCAACAGGCAGATTTTATAAGTATTCTGATATAGTAATAACACTGTGTAGTAAATCATATGGAGTGGATGTTTGAAGTGCTGAATTCCAATATGCTGTGGATAATCCACTGAACCAAAGGGAAATACCTGAATGAATAGAGTAAGTAGGATTTTTCTGTAATACAAATTAGAAACATATACTTCTGAGTAGGGTGATTTTAAAAGAAAAACTGGAAAGAGCAACAAACAATAAGGTATGATATATCAAGTGATTTGTCATTTCTAGTTAGAATTCTTCCAGTGTCAGAAAGCAACAAGCTAGATGGGGCACTAAAAGAGAAAGAAGAAAAAAGACAAAGAAAGAAAGGCTTAAGAAAAGGGAGGCATTGGGGTAGGAAAATTGTAGAAGATTATTTGAGGCCATCTCCTTGACCCTAGCCTACCCCCACTGCTGCAGCCACTGGTGAGGGTGAAGTAAAGCTGACAATAGCTATTCATCATGATATGGACTTGAATGTAAAATGAAAACCACAACTACCTCACATGATGCAAGTAAGTACAGGAGGGGATTAAATCAATGGAAGATTTTATCCCAAAGAAAAATAGGAGTTCTTATTAAATTCTTCTCCTCCTAGAAGCAACTAATTATTTTTTCCACCTTAAACTACAAACACATGCATGTAATATGCTTTCATACACAGTCAGGTTTGTTGACATTCCAAAGGAGTTTATTGACCCACTCCTCCAATTTCTTTTTTTCATTCAGCTGGATAATGTCCCTATGGATGATTTTCTTTTGAAGATAAGCAGATGATGTACAGTGAGGAAAAATAGTTATTATTTGTTCTCAGGAGGACTTTTTTAATATCTGTTCATCATTTATTTCAAAAGCTGTTAACAGTTTTAATCTCTTTGTCTTAATAAAAAATATCCTTAGAAAACCTGTTGCTTCCTCATGCAAAAACTTTCTTGAAAGGCAGAAGTACAGCAGGCTTCAGTTCATAGTCAAGGAATTTCTGCAGCTGGGCTGATATGGGGAAATAAATGTTCTCCCCTGAAGCACAGAAGATGATGTCAGTAAGTGCAGAAAAAGTTCCTTGGAAAAAAAAATAGATCTCTATTCTTCCTGTTTCATACCATCCCTGAAGGAGAGAAATTCAACATCAGGTGTCACAGTACTGTGGTGTAAATATCTCTTAACAATCTATTCTTCTTGCCTAACAAAACACACATTTTTTTTTAAAACTGCTTAAATTTGGGCCAGTCTGGGAAGAACCTAAAAAGAAGGAAAGTATTTTGCTTCAGTTGTGTACACATGAATGCACACATACTTTGAACGAACACTTCATTCTACAAAGAATATGATTGTCCATAGTTTTCTGCTCTTAGTACCAAAATATGTTAATTACAACTGTCTGGTTAATGTAACCTTATTATTTTAGACCTTCATACTGGATTATCCATATGCGACTGCTGCTTCACTGCTCAAACTGAACCTGTCTTGTATTCAAGTAAAATAACTGCAACACCTTCTCTTCCTCCCCTTACTCCTAAAAATAATTATTGTCACAACCAAAGAACACAGCAGTACTTCAGTTTTTTGTCAGAAATTACTTCACAGACAATGACAGCTCTGGTTTCTTGTTATAATTGGACAGTGAAAAAGTTAAAGTGTATCTAAAATAGATATAGCTTTTTGACTGAGAGGTGCCACAGAACTACAACGTGTCCAACATCCTTACTAAAACTCAAGATCTCCTTCAAAACTTTAGGAAGTTGTATTTTTTACTTAACAGAAGTTGTTTATTTAAAGAGTTGGTGTATGAAAATGAATGATGAATAATTTTTTAATCCATAATTGCATCAGAATAAGTAAAAATTCTGTCTTCAGCTACTGATTTTTGTAAGATCTGCTGTTAAATGTATCACTGATTCATGACTAGAAAAACAGTATATTCTGTGGAATAGATCCAAACCATTAAACACATTGGTGTTTCATGCTACATTTCAAATGCATTAGAAAAAAAACAAATTTTTTTTTTTAATTTTTTTTTTACCTAGCAGCCAATTTTAGGACTGTGTCTTTGTAGAATATTTTAAATTGTGAAAAAGCCATTAATTTATGTACATATATATGGGAACACAGGTCATCTGTGTAAAGACATAGATTTACAACTTAATACTGGATGAGTAGCTAGCTCCATTTAGAAAACTTCATGCTTCACCACAGAGAATTTCTGTTCTCAAAACACATTTACTAGCCAACAGTTTGAGATGATCCGTGTCCAAACTCAGGGATGGGTATTCACATGCTTTATGTATGTGTGCTGGTTAAAAAAAACCCCAACAAGCATAGAATTTTGAAATTTGCCAGTATATAACTGATGCTGTATCACAATAATCAAAATATCAACAGCATCTCTTTCATCTGTGAATTATGTTATGTTTTACTTGCATTTTTCATTTTGTCATCAGTTGAAGGTCTGCCTTTAACTACAGAAGAGTGGACATACGGTTAGTATCACAGTACTCGGAGATGGAAAAAAACAGATACATCATCAATGCTCTATTTAAAGTGTAGTAAGTAAGAATTCAGCTTTGAGTAAAAAAAATGTAAGCAGTCTGTAAATTGGTAGAGCTATGAAAGTCAGGTAAGGTTTGGTGAATGAAGCTAGTTTTATCTGAATTTCATCTGAAATTTCATCTGAAACTACTGAAGTATTCATCTGAATACTGAAGTATTTCAGTATCATTTGAAACTACTGAAGTATTACTACTCCCTTTGAGGTTCTGATATTTAGGTATTATTTCCAGTTTAACTTCCTGTTTCTTTTCTATGGGTAGAAATAATATTTTTTAAAATATTAATAATATTGTGCATTATTATTTTACTATGTATTACATAATAACACAAAATAAAAATATTATGGGAATATATGGAGTAAATAATAATTAAAGCCTTCGTATTTATTGTTCTAGGAGAAAAAAGTTGCTTTGATTTGTTAAGTTTAGCATTAACTTAAATATTCAAGGATTAGTAACTCAAATAACTTTGAATAAATTCTGAAACCTCTGTAAATGGAAGAAAGAGAGGAAAATATTTCCTGATCACAATCAGGAAATCACCTTAAAATGTCACCAAGAGAATTGATAACATTCATAATTTTGTTTTCCATATTGTGCCTATCTATGTCACTATACCTCTGCAAGGCATTCCACAATGCAGAAAAAGTATTGCTTTAATGCTTTTTTGAAAATGTTATATGGCTTCCTTTTGTTCTCCATCAGATGCTTGTGATGACAAAAGTAATTTTATAATTTAGTCTCTGCATTTTCTCTTACAAATTCTTTCCCTTCCAAAATGGGAAGCTGCAAAAATCCTCATGCTAGATAAACTTTATAAAAGTGCATATCTAGATTATAACAAACTAAAGCAGATAATTCTGTTATTTCTTCTTAATTGAGTAAATAAGTATCAATAATATTTTATCGGTAAATGCTTAAAAAGGTGGTCCTTAAATCTATTTGTCTGATCAGTTTTCATGAAATTTCTTTTCATTTAAAGCTGGTCTCAATTACAAAACCAGAAAAAAAAAGGAACATGCTTATGATGTGGAGCTCAAAGTCTGTTATGTTCCCTGGAGTGTCACAAAGCAAAAAAAGTAACATTATTTATAGCAGAAATGGGAAAACGCTCTTCCACAGATACTGAAATTAGAAATAAATCAGCTTTGGTCAAGCTGATTTCTATTTTTGTTTTATTTCTCCCTCAGTATTCAACTGAAAATGCATACTTGTCCTTTGGTTCAGCAGTTGCAGTCAGTTTTTCTTCTTTAGTAGCTGGTGTTTTGACTTAACCCGGGAACAAGGCTGATAAGGCCGATGTTTTTGG
>NDXB01008380.1:0-15008 GCA_002631895.1 Agapornis roseicollis | reverse complement strand
AAAAAAAAAAAAATCCTCTACAAGAAAACATAATTTGGAATTGCTTAATATGCCCTGATGAATATGCTAATTATTTCAGAGAAGCAGATTTACTGTCACCTTTCATTCCTGAAAGCAACACACTCATGGCAGGCTTTAGTGCTATAGAAATAAATACCATAACTGTTTAATATATGAAAATGTGATTGGTCACTTAAAATGAGTGCTTCAGTTTGTTCACCAGCCAATGAATTTGCACGAGTCTTTCCCATGATTTATAGCACAGACTATCTTATGGCCTATAATCTGTCACACTTTGAAGGGTCTTGGGATACAATTCTATGAAAAGTAATATATTAAAATTAGTCTTTATTGTAAAATGCTAGAAACATCCTTGCTGCATCGTATCACAGCCCTGGAGCCCTATAAGGAGATTTCAAGGGATGAAGTGAACAACAGTGATTCCTGAGCATAAAAAGAAAAATTTTAGGGAAACCCAGAGTCTAAATGAAACAAAAAATAAGTAAAAAAAATATTTTCTTTTAAGATACTGCACACAACCATTTGACAGCTGGCTTTAAAATATTCAGGTTTTATTCATTAAAATGTTGGGACATACTACCCTTATATTATGATCCTAAATTTATTATTTCAGAGATCTGGGCATAGAGCACAGTATTTTAGCCCTTGATAACACCTGTTAGCATATCTTAGGAAGCATAATATATTCTGGGCAGCAGCTCTGACCAACAGCAAGACTTCTAACTCCAGTAAGTTAGTTTGCTTAATGTTTTCAAAGTACAATCATACGCTACATATTAGTCAGCAATTGCCTAAAATATGCTTTTGATTTCTTGATTCATTGATTTTAGATTATTAAAATATAAAACCTTTTCATTTCCAAAATACAATCACCTGTTGCAAGTGGTGTCTCAGCAGTCTTAATTTATGCCTGCAGGTTTATGTATATTGTTTGCAACTCTAATGCTGTTTGCCACATGGCAACCTAAAACCAAAGGTGTTTCTTGTGAACGGTAGATATATGTTCCACTGCATCAGGCAAGTAATGACTATGCAATCTCTTATGTTAAGTGCATCTCTATGTGGATGCTAGTGTTTAAGGTTTAGACTATATTTGCTTTCTGCATTAAGTTGCAGAATTTTTAGGAGCATTAATGTTATATTTTTTCACATTTAGATATAAGTTGAGAATGCAGCGTACCTCTGTATTTAAAATATAAAATCAATTACAGATTAATTTGGAAACTCCAGAGACCTAAGTGTTACAAGTTCATTGCAGCTCTAATACACTGCATACTTGAGATTCTCAGATATACAGCACTTCTATTTCCAGCCAATCATTACACAAACATCTAAGCCTGAATTACACTGCTTGTACATTTTGTTTAGTAAGAACATCTCTACTTGGGATTGTCAACATGCACTTGAATATTCTCCTGATATGTAGTTTTTGTGAATTAAGAAATAATCCCAGTATTTTACAAAGTCAATCTGAAACACTTACCCATATATCTATGACTCTAGATAAATGTGCCCTGCAGATACATTGTACAAAGCTTTAGCTTGCTGCATTATTGTGTCTGAAGCTTTCAGAATGAGCGTTCAAGGAATTTCTTAGACCTGTACTTCCAAGGACCTGAACTGAAACTCATAGTCAGTGTAAATGTTCTAAGATTTCTGGTATTTGAGAGTTTCCTCAAATATAGCTCCTGATCATCTCACTAGGAAAGCAGAAGTTTGGCCATCCTTCTCAATTACTAAAGGCACTGAAGTGTCCCTGAGATGTTCTAACCCCCACCCCTTCCCTCTTTTTCCTTTACAGCACAGTAATCTGTGGCTCTGTGTCTAGAGTAGTAGCTGAGGGACATGAGGAGGAGATATGCAACAAATGAAATAAATGCCTGGTTTTATTGCATTTACTACTGATTACCTCAATTGCAGACAATCACTTAAACCCGGAGAACTGCAGGGTTGGGGGTGCAGGGGAGAGGGGTTGGGGCAGGGAGGGTTGGGGTGGGGAGGGGGAAGAGGAAGCAAAATCCATGCCAAAGAAGCAAATTTGTTAATTTAGCAACAATCTGCAATCCAATTTATTGTACTGAAAAATAACATTGCGACAGCAGATTTCAAGGCCTGCTCCGAACTACAACCAGCTGTAATACGANTAGCAACAATCTGCAATCCAATTTATTGTACTGAAAAATAACATTGCGACAGCAGATTTCAAGGCCTGCTCCGAACTACAACCAGCTGTAATACGATTTGCTTCATATTTCAATGTGGCCATCAGCAAAAGGCTTGCTAACATGAAGATTCCTGCTCTGTGAATGTTAATTTTAAGTACAGCTCTTTACTCAGAGTTTCACCATTTTATGTTTTACATGTGTCCTGGTTTAAGCTCAGACATAAATCACACAGTTGCTCTCTCATTCCCCACCCCCTTTTCCTTCCCCCCACTCCCAGAGGGATGGGGAGGAGAATCAAAACAATGCAACTCCCACAGGTTGAGATAAGAACAGTTTAGTAACCAAGGTATAACACAAATCACTGCTGCTACCACCAATAGTAATAATGATAAAGGAAATAACAAGGGAAGAGAATACAACTGCTCACCACCTGCCAACTGATACCTTGCCCCACCCAGAGGTGAACTCGCCCTTCCTGGTAACTCTGTTACATACTGGGCATGGCCTGCTCTGATATGGAATACCCCTTTGGCTAGTTCGGGTCAGGTGTTCTGTCTCTGCTTCCTCCCGGCTTCCCCTCCTCCCTGGCAGAGCATGAGACTCACAAAGTCCTTGGTCAGAGTAAACATTACTGAGCAGCAACTAAAAACATCAGTGTTATCAGCGCTGTTCCCAGGCTGAAAGTCAAAAACACAGCACTGCACCAGCTACTAAGAAGGAGAAAAAATGACTGCTACTGCTGAACCCAGGACAACATGACATGAGAACAATTCAAGAAGAAATTCTCATTAATCCTCATTCCAAATATTTCAGATCCTGAATTCCCAAACTACTGGTAATATTAGACTTTTGAACTACCTTCCAAGTGAATGCCTGCAAACACTTAGCAGCAAACATATTAAAAAAGAAAATAGAAATATTTTATTGGAATGTAACATGGAAAAAAATGTATCAAAACCCCATTTTGCAGCATTGTTTTGTAACCCGATGAATAAGGTAAAGAACTATGTAATGTCAAGAGGCTTTTCCGCCCTTGTATAATATTGCCTTGATTCTAAAGTCTTTAATTGTCGATCAGTCAACTACTACTTTCTAGCCATTGACATGGCTTATATGAGGATAATAAACTTTTTATGTGTGCCCTCATTTCATGCCTTAAGTACTTTGTATGAGTATTCATTTTGCTCATGAATATTCATTTTGTTTGTTTTAAAAGTTATTTAAAGACAAAGGTGTTTCCCAGGGTCCTTTAAACCTTGCTACTCTGCAGTCTGTTTTGTTTCATTTAAATTACTTTGTATTATTGTAGCTGATTAGTTCCTGTATACACAGCAGCACATATACACCAAGGTGGCAGATTCCTTTTTTCTTGCAACATTTCACCAAGTACATAGGAAAAATATTTCACAACATAGTAACTGATCCAGTAGCCTGCAAGCCAACTTTCCTATCACTATTTGCAGCAGCCAACTCAGTAAGTCTCACCATGGAAGTTACTTCATTTTGTAAATAACCACACAAAAGTTTAGATTGAGCAACCAAACAAGGTAGCACTTGTTTTGACAGTAGCCCCCCTGAAAACATTAGGGTCATCAGTTGGAAAAAGAATAGTACATGGTCTTACTACCTATTAGCAGTTGTTACTTCTAACAAATAAGATGATCTATCAACTTCACAGTGTTTAGACTTGGGAGCCCAATTCTCTGCAGGGATGGAAGCAGAGAAACAATATTTGAACAGCTGCTGCCAGGAGGTTAGAAGCAGACTGTATTCCGACTTTGTTCCTTGCATAGCACACACACGCAAGGGCTACTGTTCAAAGTCATCACCCTTCTGAGAGAATGCTTTCAGACTTAAATTATGAAAGCTGTATTTATGAAGACTGTATTCATAAAACCCCAATCCTGTAAACATCTTCTAAAGAGTACAGTGCTCAAGAGCATGAATAGCCTTTTGGCTTCAAAGAAATGCATGCAACAAAGCACTCCAAGACAAGTGTTTTACTGTTGTAGATAAGTAAACTGTGTTTATAAGCACTAGGTCCCAATGGCTTTTGAGAATGAGATGATTTGGCTTCTGTGAAGCAAGATGTGCTTCCTTGTCTTATACTTCCCCCACCCCCAGCCTTTCTACACACAAAAGACACACTTTTTCAGTTTACTTAGAAACCAACACAAGGCAGTTTTCCTGAATTAATGGAAAAGTCTTCTAAAATTGTACACTTATATTGATGCAGCTTTCACCTGCAGAGAGTGTCTTACAGACTTGTTACTGACAGTATCTGTCACTGTCAGGAGATTTCAGTTTCACGTTGGCCTTCAGAGTGTTGGGTTTGATACAGGGCTGTCACCTCTCACAAGTCAGCAGTGTGCAGCCTCTCACAGAGCCTAAACACAACTGTGCTGTACAGCATTAACTAAACATTCAACTTAGTATGGGGAACCAGGGAACTGGCTTCAGAGTTACCTACTAGATTTCATCTTAAAGAATGCTGCCTGGGTAAACACCTTGACAGCAATAGCTGTCCTCTCTACAAAGCAGGGCCACTTAGAGGATTTTGCTTTATTCCATACTAGCCTTGCTGCACCTGCTTCTTCAGAAAACCAATTTACTGGAGTTAGGTATCTGGTTGTGAGAAAGCCACTGCCCAGAATGCATTATGCTGTCCCAGATACAAATGCAAGTGTTATCAACAGCTACAATGCTGTGCTTTATGCCTGGTCCTCTGAAATACATTTGTGCATCAGAAAGATTGAACCACACAGACATAGTTATTTCCATTGAATCTACAATTCCTTTTCATTTGAATTTTAGGTATGAATTGATAGATTAGTCTTGTACTAGTCTCTAGGCCACCTTTCTGAAATGCATGGGAGCCCAGTATCAGAAACAGACAAGGGGGAAAAGGAGTCTGACAGTGTACACACCTAGTATGCACATCACTGATAGGGACACTGGATTGAGTCACAGAATCACAGAGTTATTAGGTCTGGAAGAGACCTTCATATGGGGGTCATCTGGTCCACACCACTACCTAAAGCAGACCCAATTATACTAGGGTGCTCCAGGCTGTGTTAAGGTATGAATATGAAGGAAAAAGATCCCACAGCCTCTCCAGGCAGCCTGTTCCAATGTGTGAGTACTCTCACAATTATTTTTTTTTCCTAATATTAGGGACATACAGTGATATATATATATATATTAGTTATATAACTTTTATTTTGTCTGTTACCTCCNTTAGGTCTAGAAGAGACCTTCATATGGGGGTCATCTGGTCCACACCACTACCTAAAGCAGACCCAATTATACTAGGGTACTCCAGTCTGTGTTAAGGTATGAATATGAAGGAAAAAGATCCCACAGCCTCTCCAGGCAGCCTGTTCCAATGTGTGAGTACTCTCACAATTAATTTTTTTTCCTAATATTAGGGACATACAGTGATATATATATATATATATATTAGTTATATAACTTTTATTTTGTCCGTTACCTCTTGTTCTATCACTGTGCACATGGGAGAAGAGCTCCATTTCACTGTGTATGTCCCACTAAATAGTTCTGAATAGCAATAACACCTCTTCTTAGCCTTGTCTTCTTAAGACAGAATACAGCCTGGTTTGTCCTTGTCATACATCATGGATTCTATAAACTCAAGCATTTTGATAATACCTTGCTGGATTCACCCACATGTCTACAAGGAGGCTCTGATACCAAACTGTTTCACATTATAGTATCTGTTCCCTGCATCGGAAACCCACTAGTAAAGTGCATTTATGAAGCATACCCATGGACTGCCAGACAACTGTATCCTATGCATTAGATCCTAGAGAAAATGGCAGTGGTGATGACCAGCCAACACAAATGGCATCGGGATCATGACAGAAGAACATGAGAATAAGGGATGAAAAAGCACAAAATTGTTGTTTACAATATTAAAGTTCATAAATACACTTAATCTTTTCTTTCAGAGGGAAGGTATTCTAAAGCAACTCAAAAGGCAGCCTTGCAACTTCCAGGCTCTCAGTTGTCAGAGCACAACCTGTAACAAATGTGAATGATCAGGCTCCTATATTGAAAAGGCTGCTATAAGGCAGAACATTGTTATGAAAGCTGTCCAATATTCATTATTCTTTCTGGATACTCCTTCCAGATGTACACACATCAGACCATTATTAGTCTGTGCATATTCTTGCACCTGCCATATTGCATTACAAAACTCAACACTTCAAGTTAATTGGTTCCTTTAAAATTATCATCATATTGTCACCAAGTTAATACCCACTTCTTCACCTGGCATTGCTTGCTTGACCAATGGATTATTAAAAAACTGATCTCTGAACTGAAAGGTCAGAAGGACAATATATATATAGAGAAAAACAAGACATAACCATTACACAAGAGTCATTACTCTGAATTAGCCCTAGTATTCTATACTGTCCCGATATTGACATTCACTATCCATTTTCATATTAAAATAAATCATTACAGAAACACTGAGCTAAATGTGGCTCCTACAATAACTTGGAGAGGCAAAAGCTCATCATATAATTTGAGGCATAATTCTGATGTAGTACTTCTCTCAAACACAATTTCAAAAGCCCAAGAAAAAAGAAAAAATATATAAAACTCAAACTATATTAAGAAAAAATTGGGAAGCAAAATCACTTTAACTGAAGTAGTAGGGACTGACATTGCTTAAGATAATAAGATCTCAAGGCTGGACAGATTAGGGCTAACTCAGAAATGCTAATTTTATCATGCACACCTTAAAATTTACTTCAAGTATTAATATTGATAAATTTGTTACAAGAAAAGCTGTATGCTGGTCTGTGGCAACAGAAGGCCTCCATTCATTGGCGGCAAGGAAGTGCCTCATGCACAAACAAACAAAAAACCTAAAACCAAAACAAAACAAAAAAACCACCCTAAACAGAAAAAAAACCCAAAGCCACAAGTTTATACAATCCAGCTGAAGAAAAGGCCTTAAAGTCTATTTTGTTGAGTCATAAGTCTGTCAGTAAATTGATTTATATCAAACAAGGGCTTCTTTTGCATATTCTACTCATAAATATTCAGCTATCTAGGTTTAGTAGTCTATTTATTTCTGTTAAATGTCCATCATAAGCACCTTCTACTTTAAGATAGCAAAAGAAAAACTGTTCCTTCCTTCCTTCAGATATTCTTTCATTGTTCTCTAGCACCAATAAATGAGATATGCCCCGAAGAAGTCTAACTCAGATGCTTCTTCAAATAAGCCCTCACCTCAATGTGTGCTATCAGGTATTATTAGAGTGCTGCAGAGTTAAACAAGGTAGCTGAATTGAGAAACTCCGAAAATGTGATCTCCTTTCCCATTTCTGACAGACAGGGTTAGACCACACTGACTTTAAAAATTGAAGAGTATGATTCAGAGAACATATTTTCAATTCAGAACTGAGTTGCCTTTGAGGTAAACCCCCCTCCCCAACTTACCACAGTTGGATATTCCTATAGAACTTGTAGGACCTCAGAGGAGGTCTCATTTTAAGAAATGTAAGCACAGTACACTCAACAGTGCTTCCTTTAGTTTGAAATGCAGACTTGTTTTGTTGTGGTTTGGTTATGTTTTTTTCTATACAGCAAACCCACAAATTTCTTTCCATGCCTACAATTTTATAAGAGCTGTTTTTTATCAGACCCAATTAGTAAAGCGAAGCTAAATCTCTTTTCTTTCCAGTTAGAAGCCTTTCATATTTAATTTGTGTCTAAAGAAATTTTACTAACATACAGGCCCTGGGATAAAAAATTTAATTTTATGGTTATAATAGAGAACAGGGGAATTGAAAAAGCCTCTTTGGAGTTCAGTCACAAAAAAGAAAGATTCAATTACTTTGAAAATCTTTAGAACCACAAGACAGAAATACTGGAAATGATCAGCCAGACTGGGGGTCATCGTCAACTGTAATCCCAAATGGCATTTATTCCTCAGCTTGTATTATTATTCATTTAGAAACATAATGAAATGAGGAGATAACTGCATTTAAGGCAAGAAAGTAAGCTCTCTCATAATTATTCATTAATTGAATAAAAGCAAATGTTAACCTTAGGAATATTTTCATTGTCTGCCTACTGTTTAGTGGCAAAACTGAACTTGCAGGAAAATTACAGTTTCTGAATATGTCTATTTATGCAAGATCCTTACTAGCAATATATTATTATACAGAAAATACACAAATAAGAGTGCTTAAGATATGTTTTAATTCCATAAAGATTAATAAATATCTACAGAAAAAGACTGTGATGATATTACAAGTTAGCTGTACTTTCACAGAGTGAATCTGACACACAACTTTACATCACTATTGTTCTATTAATTTTAGTCATTTACTCCTAACATACTATACAAATATGAGCCACATGAAGTTGTTTATGTGCATATTCCTCCAAAATGAATACTTCGAACAAGAATGAAAAACAAAAATGAATTATTAACAGGTAACTACTTGTATCAAACATTTATGAAAATCACTGCTATCATACAAACCTATGAAAATGTGACAAAATTAACTAGAAACAGTTTGAAAACAATCTTGTGGCATGGACTGGTTCATTTGAAATGATTTGTAGTTGGACATTAAACCTATGTAAATCTAGATTTATCTTTTTGGGAAACTTCAGAACTCAAAGCAATCATCTTTAACATTGCCTTGGCAAGGTACTGATCATTCTTTTTTAAAATACTACTTTATGCAACAGTGAATTCTGTTTACTGCTGAAATATATTCAGCATCTAAAAAAAAGTCCTTCTCTATGTTTTATGGTTTATATTTTTTTAAGGGAAATTCTTCACTATCCTAAACAACCGATAATTTCTTTTTATGATCCTACTACTTATATGCAAACCAGTAATTCTTCCTTCTTACGCATTCAGATCCTTAAGTGTGTGTGTGCAAACTGTGAAAGTTAGCCCTCATCACCTGAAGCCATAATTGTGCCTGGCTGGTATAATACTGCAAAAAGTCCACAGATACATTAGTTAGCATGTAATATATTAACATACTAAAATAATACACTTTAAACTGCATGTGCAATGACAACTATGATCTGATGTTAATGATGACTGAAAACTGGAAGCTAGACAATTAAAAACAATGTTGCAATTTCATTACTATGATCTATTGTTTAACATTTGTAATCATTGTATCGTGAACTTCACTGACCAATAAACTTCCAATAAAACCAAATTCTGCTTATGTATGAAGCAGTTTTCTATTTCAAATACATAAAGAAAAATAAATGACAACTCAACAAAAATCACTGTACTGTCAATTAATGCACTGTCTTCTTGAAATAATTTAAGGAATTATCTAGGCTATTTAATTAATCCATTAACAAGAAGTGACTTATCTGTTATAAATTGATTTCTCTCCTACACACTTAACTGATCTTGCCATTGATCTGTCATTCTGCTCCCTAATTATTTCAAATTAAGTTCCTCATTGCACACTACTGCTTAGGACTCTTAGTATGGAATTTCAAAACTCCTAACCTAAAATAAGCCTCCTAAATATTCACTAGACAGAAGCCTCTGGATGAAGGAACACTAATAAACTAGGAAAATAATATAAAAGTCAAAATATTTTATCCAATATCATGCTGTCTTCCTTTGGAGACTGTTTTACAATGCTTTTATCAAATAGCAAGCTTTGGTAACTGCTGATAGTTTTAAAATTCTACATCTGGCGTTAACTGAGGTGACTAATTCATTGCTCTACTTACAAGAACTCAGTAGTAAGAATATGCTGGGTGGCAAACACTGAATCCTTTCTTATAGCTCTGCTGCAAACAGTAAGTAGGCAAAAAATCCATCTTTAGTGAATACCATGCCTTGTTCTGCTTGGTTTGTTTTTTAAACACCTAACATGACTGATCAAGACAACTGAATAGGATTTCAGTTCTGTGATATGCTTAACTATAACCCTGGGTTGCTGGGCACTCTCAAAGCCACGTATTCAAAGGGAACTCAGGATGTTGAATATTTTTATATGGCATAGCCCCACAGGGTTTTTAGAACAGATTATTTTTATTTTTATTTTTTTTTTATTAAATGCACTTACCTGCAGAAGCTAAACTCTGCAAGTTGAGTTTAATTTAAGACAGGCTGAGAGGGTTGGGCTTGTTCAGCCTAGAACAGTCTTTCAATATCTAAAGAAGGCCTACAAGAAATCTGGAGAGGGACATTTTACAAGGGCGTGTAGTGATCTAGGACAAGGGGGAATGGCTTTCAACTGAAAGAGGGGAGATCTAGATGAGATATGAAGAAGAAGTTCTTCACTATGATGGTGGTGAGGCACTGGCACAGGTTGCCCAAAGAAGTGGTAAATGCTCCATCCCTGGCAGTGTTCAAGGCCAGGCTGGATAGAGGCTTGAGCGACATTGTCTAGTGGGAGGTGCTCCTGCCGATGGCAGGGAGGTTGGAACTAGATGACCTTAAAGTCCTTTCCAACCCTTATCATACTATGATTCTAGGATCACTTCACTTTTCCTTTTATCTACTAGGTCAAGGAGGATTATTTTAATAGTTTTAATGTTATTCTTTACTGAGTTTCATCTGTCTCTATTATATTTAATTTACAAAATAGCTGTCACCTTTGCCTTTTTAATTGTATAATACTCTAAAACTACATACATTTTTAGGTACTAAATCAGACATTCCCATTCTTTCCAATATTATACACTTGTGCTTCACAGAGAAAGAGCAGCAGAAAAGTGATTTTAACTTGCTGGATGTGCTGCTGATCAGAAATAAAGCTAATGAAAACCCAAATATTATACTAGTTATGCATTAACCCTGATTTATACATATAAGGTCTAGTTTCTCAAGGTTTCAGTATGGAGCTCAGAAGCATGACCCACTGGATGCTACATCCTTCTTAAACAATTATACCCAACATTTACTTTCCTGTGAATAAATAAGTTGGTGAACATTATTAGTTTCTGAATTTAACATTCATTTGAAGTTTCTACACCTCTCCTTAAAATCTCTTCATAAGTTATTTGCTTTACCTTTTTATTCCCCCTTAACATCAAGATTTCCTTAACTGTGCCCTGCTGCTATTGCTTATATAGAACAGTCTCCCTCTCACGTTTCTGATGACCGTGGTCTCCCCCAGTCAATCCTATCTGTATCTACACAAGGATTCAGAAGGTAATTAGACAAGTAAAAGGGGAAAACCTCTATCAGTGCCTACCAAATAAAAGTGCAGCTTCAAACTCTGGCTTCAAAAAATCCTGAACTGCAGGGAAAGACTGAGGAATCACTGAACATATGCCTTGTTCTAATGTCCTTCCAAAATGACGTCCAGCTACTGTTTGCCCTGAAAACAGAAAACTCTTGGAATACAGCAAGGAGCAGAACTAACAATGTAACTGTAGTGATTAAGAGTAAATAAAGAGGGACTAGAATGGGACATTGGGAAGAATAACTTCAAAGTGCTCACTGACTTCTGAAGAGACTATCAAGTTCAACTAGAGACAGAACATGGGCAAACTGAAGCTGGTGTTATGGTTACAAAATATTTTCCATGAAGTCTTCTAAACCAGCCAAGCAAAGAAGACATTATGACATTACATACAGAACCTATGTCACCATTCTCAGTCAAATCATAAATTTTTAGAAGCAAGAACTGAACCTTCCAAGTGGGTTAACATTGAAGCGTTTGTCTTCATATCCAACCCTTGGGGAACAATCAAGCCTTGGAAGAAGTTACCCAAATAGGCTGCGGTAAAGCCATTCTTGGAGATTATCAAGAGCTGGCTGGACTGAAGAAATCAGCAACATAGTCTGAATTGACTGACTGTATTTTCACCAGGCTAGATGACTGCCTGAGGTCACTTCCAATCTGAATTTTATCCTAGGACTACATGAAACATATACTTCACAGAAAATCTGTGTGCCTTTGCTTTCCCTTTTCAAGGCTTGTAACTTAATCTTAAAAAAAAACAACAACCAAACAAAAAAAGAAAAACAATCCACCTAGTATCACTAGTTATCATCTGCATTATTATACTGCCAAGGAGATAAGTCACAGGAATGTCTTATTCTTTACATTTATAGACAATTTTAAGTATATTGACAACTGTAAATTATTACTGCAAGTTATTAATGCACACTATAAATGCAAATAGTTTCTGAGAAAAAAGCAAGCTCTGCCATTAAATTGTTTTTGAAACTACAAGTGAAAGATTTATAAAACCCTTGGCTCTAATGCCATACAAAGTATGTGTAAAAACATTATAAATCCAAAAGATTAGCAAAAGCCAATCCATAGTTACCCTCTTTAGTTGAATAGAGCATTACGAATCTAAAACAGCTAACCCAAAACCCAATTATTATGGGGCACGTGAAAAGACTCTTCAGTAAGTGTTTTCACTTTCAGACCTGAACTATTTTTAGTCCATCTTTCAAAGGTTAAAAGAATAGAGAAAGAAGAAGGGGTGTGTGTGTGTGTGTGTGTGTGTGTGAATCTCACTTTGTCACTTTCTTTAAGGTTAAAAATGAGACACACAATAAATTAAGCAACAAAGAAAAAAAACATGCCTAAGTAAAAGCAACAAAGCAACAGAATTGTCCTGTTTAACAACATGCTGCCCTAGAGTAAACATTTGTTAAGGAAAAGAAGAACAGATAAAGGTGCTATCACTGTTTTAGCAGATACTCTACTGAAATGGAGGATGGAAATCTCTATTATATCACAGTGTCCAACGCTGCAGGTCAAGAACCTTATTAAACACCCTTAGTAGTCATTTCTTCTCCTTTCCCATACCAAAACTCCAGACCGGATACAAAACTCTTTCCAGGACTCCAAAAACTAGAGGACATTGTTCCAAATTGCTCTAAAAGGATTTTAAGTAGCTTTTATTAATAACAGAAAATTTACCAAAGCAAGCTACTGTAACAGAGAACAGTACTACACATTTAAGGGGACAATCACAATAATGTTTAAACATCTGTTTCCCTAAAACTGTGATGGCAGAATGAAACTCTGTCAGCCTTATAAAAATATTTGGCCACTATCACCTTAGAGCACATTTTAGCTGTGCTTTGAATGGTAAGGAATTAAATAATCTACAAAAATCAGCAAGGGAATGTTCTAAGCAGAAGCATCCTCAGCCACTTCATCTACAGATACTGTTTCAGTGGAAAGATTTCCCAAAGCTTTTTGAAAACCTTTATCAATTCCTTCAAGTAGCCCATCAGTCATCTACTGCTCATACTGAAACCAGTGACCTGAATTTCTCAGTCATCTGTATCAAAGAGCAACAGTAAAACCACTTTCATTGACAATATTGTCAAAGAGCTATAGACCAAAACAATTACATAGAATAAAACTTTTATTGGAAGTCCTCAGATAAAAACCTTTTCAATGTTTTGTTTTCATTTTATGAGTAGCTATGATTCATTTTCAAGTTACTTTATTGGCCCTATCACAATTAAATGACTTCCAAGTAGAATAATATGAACATACAGGAATTTATGTAAATAAAAATCTGGAATGAAATCACCTACCAAGGCACAGTGAATACTCTCAAAGATACATTGGTATTTATAATAACCACAAAAAATTAGTGGTTTACAAGTATAGTTCTAACTATTCATCATAGATTAGAACTCTCCAAGTCTCTTTCTTCCCCTTGTTTTAAACTCTTAAATCTATGTTACCTCGCTTCCTACACACAATATTGATATTGTCAGAAATCATATCCCAGCACTGAATCCTCTGGTATATATTCTTGTTCTTAACAAGTTAGTCAGAAAATATAGGCAACTGTGCTATAAATTAATGTGTTTTTTTATCTAAAACTATCTGAATAACTCACAGTTCAATGCTGGTTAGATAAAGTATCCCCACTATAAAAGCAACTACACACCTGGGTCAAATGGTGCAATCACACCTGTACTTTTCTAAGGAGAGCTCTTCAGGTGCAACTCAGGTATACAAAGGAGTTGAAATTCTTACCTCCAGCTGAGATGATAACTGCTGAAGCAGAGAAGTAAATCCCCATAGAAGTAGCAAGAGAGAAGCAGAGAATCATAAGACAAAAGATTAGAGAATGGAGGTGCAAGGAGAACAGCAATAGCAATACAGGGTCANCTGGAGAAAGTTTATCATCTCAGTGAGAAAGAGACCAGGGAACAATGTGACAAGGGATGCTCTCACACTTCCTCTTTTCAAAGCAAGGTGACTGAGAGTTCATCTCAAGCACCTCTACACAAATATGGGGTAAAAACCAGGATGAATGAGAAACCTATCTGTTGCTGTAGAGCTATGATCTTGTTGGATTAGAGGGATGTGGAAGCATAGCTCACATAACAGGAGTACTGTAGGTAAAAAAACCTCTGCACCTGGGCTGGAATAACCCAATTACAGTGGAGTCTGTGAGCAAGCTGGCTAGAAAGGACTTGGGGGTCCTGGTACACAGTAATTGAACATGAGTCAGCAGTGAGCTCTTCACAGTCCAGAAACCCAGTGGGCTAGTGGACTGCATTAGCAACAGCCTAAGCAGAAGGTGAAAAAGTGATTATTCCCCTCTCTCCAGAACTTGTGAGGCTGTCTGGAATTCTCTGACCATTTTGGTCTTTCCAGCCTTACAAAAGACTTGACATACAGAAACAGTAAAAGACACTATTTAACAATGAAGTTGAGAGCACTAGCTCCATTCAACTTTAGAGGATGCTGAGGAGGGATCTTCCTGTTGTCTGGCTTCCTGACTGGAAGATGCAGATACAATGCAGTCACATTCTCCTCACTGGTGCCCAGGGATGACACAAGAGGCAACAAG
>NDXB01008379.1:74734-122358 GCA_002631895.1 Agapornis roseicollis | reverse complement strand
GAAGCCATGCTGGCTGCCACCAAGCACCTTGTTGGTTTTCATGTGCCTTAGCATGCCTGCCAGAAGAATCTGCTCCAAGATTTTGCCAGGTNAAGGCCACCAAATTGGTCAGGCAGGATTTCCCCCTAGTGAAGCCATGCTGGCTGCCACCAAGCACCTTGTTGGTTTTCATGTGCCTTAGCATGCCTGCCAGAAGAATCTGCTCCAAGATTTTGCCAGGTACAGAGGTGAGACTGATTGGTCTGTAATTCCCTGGGTCATCCATTTTCCCCTTCTTGAAAATGGGGGTTAATATTTCCCTTTTTCCAGTCATTGGGAACTCCACCTGACTGCCACGATTTTTCAGTCATTTCCTTCCCTAATCATCCAGGCTTCTCAAAATTCCTGAGAAGTTTTGACTTTTTCCTCTCAATGACGCACACGGAAGCAGGACTGCCAAGATTATCAAGCAGAGGAGACTACCTACCTTATGCTGTTCTTTGTCATGATGACAGAATCTATACTACTACTCACAGACCCCAGAGTCTTTCCAAGTGGGAAACAGGAAAGGATTAACATTTGACTGTTCTTTTAGCTACAATGAAGCATCACCAAAGCAGTGTTTCTATCTGTAATTCAAGGGCATATTCTGACAGGAAGAAGACACGGCATTGAAAAGTACTGTATTGAAACAGCATGCAGGAGGTTCTGTGAGTAACTGAGTAAGAGAAAAGTGTCATGAGACAGCAACAAACTAGTCTGAAGAACTCTGCCTAGAAATGTTGACATGAAATGGTACCTTTGTATCAGGAGAACCCTCTACTCTGTGTGGTGCCTTTTATTTGTCTACTTAACCTACTGTGAATTTCATATACACACATACTCCCTCTTCACTTCTCTAAGGTCGACATAATTTATATTTGGAGCTCTTTGGAGTAGCAGGACTTTTCAATGTGAACCTACTTGGAATATAGTACACTAGGACTCTGAAGTTTGACTGATGTTCCAATACACTATAAGATTTCAAAAGGCAGCAAGAAGACACTGACTACTATTTTACCACTCATTTGTACAACTATCCCAACACCCAAGCTTGCTGGAGTGTAGACTCCAGGAAATTCTGTATAGATATCTATCTCCCAAGTCCAAAACCTACTGTGGAGAAAGAAATCTTCAACCGAGAGCTGAGCAATTGTCTCAACTTCTTGGAAGCAGCAACCAACTAATATTTATTTTTTAACTTGCAAAAGAGAAAGCTCTTAGAACATCAACAGACATCTCACTGGAACCTGCCCCATCACATTACACTTGAAACAGACATTGCAGTAATCAGAAATGGTCTAGGTTATAAAACATGAAGCTTATACGGATTAAAGAAAGTTATACTCACAGCTAGCATTTCTGTACAGAAGAAAAGGTTCATGGAGCTGAAATTCCAAATCTTTATTTACTGGTTCAACCAGGTTGTGCATGTTCAGTCGATTCACTATCGTAAAGCCATGATAAGGAGAAGCTGACCTATTGTTTCAATCAAAACAAAAACAAGGGTTAATGCTTTCATCAATGTATACTATTTACTGAAGCAGTTATGAATTAATTTTCAAATCCCTACTTCTTTATTAGGTGAAGCTTTAGTAGTTCTGAAGCTCAGTTTTTCATCTATGTCATTTCTTGGCATGATGACTCATTTCAATTTAAATTATGCTTACCAGGATTAACATTATAGTTCTACACTGATAAGCTGCTGAATCAAGATATGCCTCAAAAAAAAAAACCCACTAGGGCAGGTCCAGGATTAAAATGCAAGTGTGTTTGATACTGCACATGAGACAGTTCTGAGGCATTTTAGAATTGCTTAGTAAAACAATTTTTATCATCTACATTTCTGCTTGACACCAGGTGGTAAACCAAAACATTAAGCAAGCACTGCAAGTTCAAGTCAGTTTTACAGCTGTCTTCTATTGTGTCCTGGGTTCAGCAATAGCAGTCAGTTTTTCTCCTCCTTAGTAGCTGGTACAGCACTATGTTTTGACTTAACCTGGGAACAAAACTGATAACACTGATGTTGTTAGTTGTTGTTAAGTTATGTTTACTCTGACCAAGGACTTTGTGAGCCTCATGCTCTGCCAGGGAGGAGGGGAGGCCGGGAGGAAGCAGGAACAGGACCCAAAATTGACCAAAGAGGTATTCCATACCATAGCACGTCATGCCCAGGATGTAACTGAGAGTTACTCGGGAGGACACGGCACTTCCCGGTTGGGCTCGTTCTCGGCAGGTGGTATTGTACCCTCTTCCCTTGTCATTTCCTTATCGTTATTATTATTGGTGATAGCAATAGTGATTTGTGTTATACCTTAGTTACTGGACTGTTGTTATCTCAATCCGTGGGAATTGCATTCCTTCAGTTCTCCTCCCCATCCCTCCGGGAGCGGGGAGGAAGAAGGGGGGAGGAAAGAAAGAGGGGGAGGGAGTAGAAACTGGCTTTAAACCACGACATATTGCCACACAATTGTGCCTGCAAGCACTGATACAATGAAGAGCAGCATGGTAAAGGGTGGGTAAAAACCAGATATAATTAGCCAGAAAATACTAAGATTTCTGTAACAATACAGCCACCTTTACCTAATGGCCAGCAGCAAAATCTACGGATGGAGCAAGCAATTCTTCCCATCACAAGTCAGTCTTTTAATGTGCATAACAGAACTTGTTTAAAATAATCACTTAGTCACAGGGAAACTTTCTGCCTTTTTTGTCTGTTTGTTTTATCGTGTTTGGTTGGCTTTCTTACACTACGTATTTTCCCGCCTGGAGCTAAAGTAAAGTAGACAGGAACTGGTTACTTGTATCCCTTCACAGTGCCATTATAAATTATAAAATACTGCAATGGCCTAGCCTCTGGCAGTCTGTGTCAGGTCTGCATTATTTATGTGTCTCACATTCAACAGTGAGATTTCTTTGTTAGATATTTGCCTGTAATCTAAAACTTAAATCAGTGGTTGGTTTTATATGCTGGTTCTCCCCTTGTACCCATTTTCTCTACCCTATATAATTGGAAGTTTCTTCCATTGTTTAGATGAAGAAATCAAAGAATCCCCCCAACCTATACACTTGCAGATCTCCAGCCTTTAGACAACTTTGTTTATTCACAAAAATTTCTGCCATATTCTGACAGTAAGTTAGGACAGATTATTTAAAGTGTCATCTGTATTGCTTTCACAATTAATTTTATGGATTTTAGGAGACAAAAGAAGACTGAACATTTAACTCAATACATTAACAAATGCTCCTGCATTAACAAAGTGAACTAGGTTTTTGTGTGGCTACATATGCAGTGTTCATCAAGTTTTACGATATTTCAGCAGCATTTTTAAGCACTCCTGTCAGTTATTCACTTATATGCAGAGTTTACTCTTTTTCAAGTGAGTATATAGACATTAACTGCTGGACAAATGAGTAATAATGAGTTTACTGGATGCAGTAAATCCACTGTGAATGCCATGCATGAAGCCACCTGAGGTTTATTTTCTTATGGAAGAGAACCACCCCACCCTCTTCCAAAAAATCCCAATCGACCAACAACAAAGCATCTTTACCTTTTGTACACAAACAAGGTCCCTTCTATGTTGGTTTTCTCCTAAAAAAAAAATACAGCAATTGTATTTAAGGTATATGCTTGTTCACACAGTTATATATTTTTTGTATAGCATTTTAATTACCAAGATTTACAATGTCCTTCTATTTCCATAAGGTTTGACATCGTAAGGCTGAAAGTATGATCTCTTACTTTTGGAGACTGCTTGTTTTTAATTAGTAAGGTAGGAAATTAAATCAATTTCCAGAAGATTTTGCTCATGCTTTCAACCTGATGGTTGAAACAGTAGTTTACAGCCTTCCTATGCTAAGCCTCATGGGTCACAGCTGAACACCTTTCTTACAACTACTTATTCTAAATATGGACCACAGTCCATTAGTCTAAAAATACTAGACAGGTAGTCTTCCACAACAGCAATGACAGCAGAGCCAACAACAAAACAATTATGGACTATAGCTCTTTCCTATTTCAGTTTTCAAGGCAACCTTTGCTTGTGACCTGCAAGCCCCAAAAGCTGCGTGCAGCCACAGTGCTGTACATGACGATGTGAAGTTCCATCTATTTTCATTTTTATAGTTTTATGTTAAAACTGGTACCCGAGCAAAAACTGCATTTTAATGCTATGGCAAACACTAACATCTCTCAAATCTCACTCCTAAATTAAGGGTCT
This sequence comes from Agapornis roseicollis, assembly GCA_002631895.1. NCBI lineage: Eukaryota > Metazoa > Chordata > Aves > Psittaciformes > Psittacidae > Agapornis > Agapornis roseicollis. The sequence goes on along the minus strand of NDXB01008379.1, from coordinate 118,117 downwards.
ATTCAACACACATAAACAACAACAACAAATCACAATTAAAAGGCAAACAACAAAAAGTAAACGTAGCAACGGCATCCAAGAGCAAAAGAACCCCCCAGCCTCACTGCTGTTTCAGCCACAGCTACCCAGAGGCGATGAACGACGCGCAGCCACTGGCTCTCTCTCCGAGGCACAGGCACCCTTCGAGGCCGACACCCCGGCGGGGGACAGGCACCCAAATCCCAAACCTCCCTCTGGTCGCGAGCAGCCCCCACCGGGCCCCCGTGAGCAGGCCCCGGTCTGGGCAGCTGCTGGAGCGACAACACAGGCGATCGGAGCCCCGGCCACGGCAGCAAATGCCCTGCCTGGGGCTGCGCCGCCGCCGTCACCCGGTCCGACCCGGGCGTTGAAAGAGCCGGGCCCGCTTCTCCGGACTTACCCACTCGTTGGCCTTGGGGCTGAAGCTGTAAAGCGCTACCTGCCCGGTCACGTCGGCGATGCTGGTGATGTAGGGGTCGTGCTGCTGCAGGGCCGCCAGACTCATCTCCTGCTCCGCTCTGCTCACCGACTCCATTTTAGCTCCCAGCAACCACTCGCGGGGAAGGCCAAGAAGCAGCCACGTGGTGTCACGGGTGCACCCGTCCCCGCCGCCCGCCGGAACACCAAGCCCCGTGCCTGTCGTTCCACCGCCGCACTAGACCACCCAAGGATTTGGCCGCGGTAGTTGGTGGCCGCGGATAGCGCCAGTTCGCAGGAGGAGAGCTTTTCCCGCCCCCTCGGGACCCGGAGCCGTTTCCCCGGGTCCGTGGACTTCGTCTTCACCTCTCAGCACCCTTGGCCGAGGGACTTGGGCAGCAACTGGCCCTTCTGCTTATATATATATAATCTGGTATAATCTGGACACAACTCCTGTGTACCTCATCCCAGTTACTCACCCCAAATCCCAGGACCTCCCATCAATAAAAAATATAAATAAATATAAAAACCATACAGAATGTCTTACAGCTTCATTAATCTTCCATCCCCTTCTAAGGGTTTTACTGCAGGAGGGCCCCACAAAATTTGAGGTTTCATTAGTTCTGTTACTAAACTACATAAAATTGTTTCCATCAAGGGCAATGACAGTTATAAAATGATGTCAAAAATATTTAGATGTAAAATGTCTGGTTGTTATTCTGTAACACTCCATATTTGGAAAAGATAGTATGAGGAATTCAAAGTTTGAAAACAATATTCATAAAAACCCAACATTCTAAGGGCTCAAATGCAACAGAATGAAAATGAGAAAAAATTTTCTAACAGCTGTTTTTAAACAGCATCGTAAATATCTACAGCAAACCCTCCTTTCTGCGCGATTACTGTAAAGCAAAGGTCCCTTTCAAAGTAGAAAACTTACTGGCAAAGGACAACCTGCTGCTGTGAATTGTTCTCACATGTGAAAACTCCTTGGCTTCATCTTCAATTAAAAATGAAACATGAGGAGCATGGGGTTTCTGGTTGTGGATTGTTTTCCTTGTCTGCTAATTCCAGTTCTGCATTTTTTTAGTGAATTTATTCTCCTTGCCCTTCTTCATTGTTATTGCCTTGGAATAAAATATTTTATATCAGAAATGAGTCATATGGCCTGCCATCTGCTTCCTCAACCTTGAAGTATACCCAAGTATACAGTATACTTAGACTCAAGCTGTGACCTCAGTGTAAACTGAAATCTTGTATCTATTCAAGCTTGTTCTATGATTAGTATATATTGCAAATCTCTTTGTTCTCTCTTGAAGCTACTCAGCAGTTACTGCTGGGGAAATGTTCATCTGTCAGTCTCTGTTCCTGATTCTTGCACTGAACAAGGCACAGGTGGGATGATACCCTTTTGATGCTTTTTCTTGTGAGTAAGGGGACAGATTCCATTTGTGTTTCAACAAGTGAAAAGAACATTCTGTTGCATATTTCCGTTATTCAGCTAGGATTTTATAGGACAGGATATGATGATTTATTATGCCAAGTGCTATCATCTACCTGATATATGTTAATATTAAGGTAGATGAGATAATAATGACCCTCTTTTATGCCTTCAGTTGCTTGTGACAGCATGGCTCAGTCTATCTATTGATGTCAGCTCTGCTGTTTGCAGTTATGTTATTCAAACTATTTTTCTGGCCTCTGTTTTTTTACACAGCACATTCCTTATGTATTCCCAAAGCTCATTTGGTCTGCAGTCATTCCTTTCAGACTTCATATAGAAAGTCTATTTCAGTCTTCAGTCCCTTTGTTTTTCCCTTGCTGGCTGAATATCATCAGGAAAGAATATATTGCTGCTGTTAATATTGTGGAGAAGTGCAGTAAGCATTCCCAGTCAGTGCATTTTCTGTTATTTCTTAAAGCTGAATTAAGGCCCAGTGGAGTCCAGCAAATCTGAGTGACTCACAGAACTCATATTCTCTTTGCTATTTTCCACTTGAAACAGTTGTCAGAAGTTTCTGACTTCATGAGATATTTTGCAAGTGGCACACTTTTTATTGGTTTGCTTTTAAATGTTTTTCCTTGAATTGTAGTAACAAGCAATTCTTGGGCTATTGATTAGTAATTGCATTGTTACCTATACCTGAAATTTCAGTGGTAATGACTGTAATTCTACAGACTGTTTATTTGGGCTTAGTCCTAACTAGGGCAAATTGATAATAACTTCCTTAATCAATAACTTAATGAGCTTTTATTTTACACTTTAGTTTGCTGAACAAGCCTCCAAATCATTAGCCTGTCTGTTTTAAAGTGGTTAAAACAACAAGAGGGGATGCTAGAATATTGCAAGGTTTGGCATTTTGTATGAAAATTCATTTTATTTCTCAGGAAGCATTACTTGAGCATTTTTATTTGCTTATTATTTATTATAGTGTTTACTTCAGTTGTATTCTTTGCCTTACTGTGAATGCACATTTGATCTTTGCTATTGGTGAGGCTGACAGTTCATGATACTTAGTGTCCTTAATATACCTCACTGTACAAATAGTTCTTCCAATGATGATTCTCCAAGCTTATAAAAGAGAACTGAAAACTGCTGCAGTTAGAGATTCTGACCCATCTTTTTATAAATGAGATTTGTGAAAAATTTACGTTTTGAGGACTAGCACAGAAATGGCCTTGCATGCAACAGCAGTTCATACTGTATTTGTGCATATAAAGAAAAGTTATCTTCCCTGGCAATTACTCTGCTCTTTAAAAGTGCCAAATAAATCATAGGATTTCCATAGATGTTCCAACTTGCAGTGTGCTCTTTCTGCACTAATGCTGCATCCACAGCAATCCATATTCATGGAGACAGATACTTATTTTCAGCTGTGAAAAATTTTTAGAGGAAAAGTTTTGTGAATTGTTACACATTACAGGTCTATAGGGCAGCAAAATGTTTCCTTTCTACCTAAAAGTTTTAAATATTTGGATACTCTGCACTATCTTTTGGTCACCAAATTAATTTCCTTTTATCCTTCTTCTTCTGGCAACAAAACTGAACTTATCAAAACACTTGTTGATTGTCACCGGGATAAAATACCACCAAATATACAATTAATATCATTTTCTTGGATTTTTACTAATTATTTTCTTGATAAATTTGTCAATTCATAGTGTCCTACTTGAGTGATACACTAAAAAGGAATTGTAGACAAACTGAGGACGCTGTGGAAAAAGGAATGACAAAAGACTTTGCATGCATGCCTTGGAAGAGAAAACAAAATAAAGTATTATATTGCTGGGTCAAAGAAAGAGAAAAAAAACCAAACCAAGAAACAAATGAAAACAACCCACAAAAAAAAAAAAAAAAAAAAAAAAGACAGCTTAAACATTTGATATGTAAAAGGGTTTTTTTTTGCAAAAATCATTTCTTCACTCTTAACAAGCAAAGAACAAAATAGAATCATAGAATCATAAAATAAAACCAGGTTAGTGTTCAGCAAAAATAATTAGTCCGGATCCTAACAATCTTGATCAGTAGGAACTGTTAAGCAATATAACAACTTACTGAAGGATGTTCTGGGGTCTCCTTCAGTGTTGGTTTTTGGGATAAGATGATACAATACCTGTTAGGGATGATCTTTACCTCTATGGTATGTTTCAGGGATGTTCTTACCTCTATGCAGAGCCTTTTAGTTAAGGTAGTTACTCCTTTTGGTATTGTGTCATTTCTCTCCCATCTTTCTGAGGAGAGCAGTACCCCTTCATTTCTGCCAAATCAATTACTTAAGTCAGAATTATTAAATAAACCAACCATGTGTTTCTACAGTTCTTCATGCCGAAGGTGACAGCTTCTGGCCTTGATTTTGTCAACAGGGTTGACTACATCTGCAAATACAGTCCAGAGGGATAGGGTGGTGTGTAAAGTGACTCCTGGTTTTGAAGGGTCATCACATTGAAGTGACAAGGTATAGGAGAATAGTTCTGGGACTGCTGGCTTACCCAGCTGTAGGTATGGGATTTTTTTTTCCTATTTCTGTGCTGTACTTAAAATAGAGATAATACATAACTACTTTGTGGAGTACCTGAGTTTCTCAGATGTTGCAGTACTTAAATCTGGATTTAACTAGAAATTACTTTGGTCTCATTTTGTCATGTAATAGTTACAGTCATGATTCTGTGACAGGAAAACGGGAATGGATGACTTTCTTTAAAAAAAGTTGAACAAAGAAAAAGCCTTAAATTACACTTGCAAATCAATAAAACTGAGAGAATGAAAATGCTCAATTCAATTTATGCAGAAAAGCTGCTCCCACAACAACAGCGCAAGAGGTTGAAATAGGTCACAGACAGCCCTCCTTACATTGCTCAATAACATTAGAAGGATTAATCATTTATGGATTATCTCCTAGAAACAATGATCTGGTGCAGACAGGTAATCCAATCTCCTCTATCTTTCTAACCTGGTTTGCCATTTCACAGGGGATTGTGGAAGGGTGGCAATTTTTTCTAGGAAGACATTGCCTGCCAGCTTGAAGCATGTAAATTGCTGGAATTTGCATCAAAATATGACAGCTCTTCTCTGACGAAGGTAGGTAGTAAAATTAGACAGGTAAAACTAACTTTTTTTCACTAGAGCACACAGGTTTGGCTCAGAAACTCTGTCATGTTCACCCTTAGTTCTAATCTGTCACTGAACAGAGTAAAGAAAGAAATTTATCACTTATGTAAGTCAGAACTAGAGAGAAACTCTGTTCTTGGGACTCTGCATTTTGCATAAATATCCAGTAATGTGTTCTTCCTGACTAAATTCGTCCAAAAATTTAAATACAACTTATTTTTGAATACAAACCTTTCAATGATCACAGCCTCTGTAAGTTCATTAGGCATTGGTGTACAGTGTGACTTCTATTGAGTTATATACTTAATGTAACATATAGGGCTTTGAGCATACATCTTTAGCTAATTTTGTTATATTTTATCTAACAATAGATCCAAGGCCTGCTGCTGAATATATTAGAACTGTGCTATTTCCATTACTGAAAATGAACTTTTTTGCAAATCTCCATTGTGGTAAATTAGGAATTGGACAAAATGTTGCAGTAGCAAAGGTTCATCAGCAGGATTCTCTATTGCTTATTTCATTTTACATGTAGTTTCCTTTTTATTGGCATAATAACATTAGGATTAACAATATGCAATTACTATCACAAGGCAGAGCAGTCTGTTCTTCTAAGTTGTCTTTTACAGATTGCACAGTTAAAAAAAAGACAATTAGATTATTAAGATTCTGCATCTTGAATCAAGAAATACATCAGGAATAATTGTGCATCATAGTAGATATCCTGAGCCTTGAGAAAACTACGTTACTAGAACTGTCAGTTTTTAACTCAGCCAATTTTTTATTATTGAGTTATCTACTTTACATATACTGTGTCTGTTTTATTGGCATTATTCTGTGCTTATGTTTTTGTTTTCTTGTAAGCATCCTTTTGTGTCCTTTAAGGTTCCTGAGCCACTTCCAATACCTCTAGGTATCTAGCCCTTTAAATATTGAGACTGTCACATACATTTTAAAATGTAGGTTTATATGCTTCTTTATTTCTGAAATCTTGCTCTAAAATACAAGTCAGATTTCCTTTTAGATATTTTTAGCTGATCCTCCTGCAGAATATGCACACATCAGAACAATCATCTTTAAAATAGGTTAGGTAATTTTTTTATGACTGGGTGTGCATTTTTCGATAGCTTTTTCTTGATGTGGTACAATACTAATAAAGAAGATGCAACACAATTCTGAGAGTAAATAGCTTCTAGAGCTTTTCAGACATGACTGGGAACAAATGTAATATAAAACACCCAGATGATTTTGATTGCTTTTGATGCTTCTTATGTTGCCCAGTGTCAGAGGAATGGGAATCAGAATGGGGATGATAAACTTGCATGCATTTCATAGGTTATTACACAACTTCAGATCCCTGTACCTTCATTTTCCCAGACATAAAATGAGTACAATGTATTTATTCATCATTATAAATTTAATTGAAATACTTTCTTGAAGAGTAATAGGAACAGTAGGCATGATCCAGGGAAGAGCTGATGGATTGCTGATGTATCTATCACAAGACTTTGGTAGAAGTTGCAGGCAGTAGCTGCACTAACTACTGTCATCCTAATGCTGCAGGCCTGACAAAGGAGTAGGTTCAGGAGCTCTGCTCCATGCTCTGGGAGGGTCAGTTCCTTAGGCCCCTCTGTGCCACCTAAAGTCTTCTCTGGGTGCTCACCTGCCTACCGGTGTTGGGCTGCATACTGAGAGGCACACATGTGCAGCCAGAGACCTGAGGCACAGTGGTGGTTGTTCCTTACTGTAAGCTCCTGTACCTCTTGCTCTTTGCTTTGTCAGCTTTCTCCAGGATGTATCATGTTTGCTAAATTCTGCCCCAAACAGTTGCAGTCAAGAATCCATAACATGTTTCTGCTTTGAACTGAAACTCATCCAGTTTGGGATGGGATTGCCTTCCTCCAGGGCATAAGGAAGGCAAGGCTAAGTAGAAGGAGTTGTCATACTTGGCAAAAAGTGAATCTCAACTATATCATGACTAAGTAAATAAACTGGATGAGATCCTAACCTCTTATTTGGCTTCTTTTCACCAATTTAGTTCTGGCTGATGGAGAATTCCTTTGCTGTAGTCACTCAAAAGAGAGCCATAAAGCTGTCTGCTGAAGATCCCCTGGGGAGTCCTGTGGCTAAGATGTGTGAGAAATGGCATAGAAAGGGTGTTTCAAGGGGAAGACATTAACAAACAGTTAAAAATTGTGGAAATCTGCAACCAAACTAGCACAAAGCCTAGTGTAAGAAACTGCTGTTGTTCAGGCAGGCCTTACGGGCTGTGATGGAAGTGGAATTGCAACCTTTAATTTTGGGACCTCATATCCTTTGACTCTGCTGTTAGAAAATAAGTGATCTGATAGCAATGAATCATTTGAACAATAACATATTGTTTAACTAATTTCAAATGTGTTGTGTGCAGTTATGTGCCTAAAGCAAAATAGTATTCAACTAGTAAGATATTTTCTACAAAATTCTGTGTACGAATTTACTGAAGTTTCATTTTGAACATGAATGTAACTTTAGAGAATAATCTGCAAATTATATTGCTTGTTTTCAAAGGAAAAAAAAACTAACTAGTACATTGTGTGTTGAAACCATCCGCTGCATTCATACAGTAATTTTTCCTCAGTGATATTTCACAATAAAATTACTTTTCCTGTGGAGTTAGTGTTCTGAAATGATGAACCCATAGAGCTTGTATAGGGGTGATGTATTTTGTCAGGTAAGGATTGAAGAGCTGATGAGCATCTTCCCAGTAGATGGTAATGATCACAAATATTATTTAAACACGTCTAGAGTACCAGTTTACGTGACAGGCTTTAACAGATTCTTTCAAAATGCTCATGATCAATACAATGACTGTTTCTCATTTTCAAAATTATCACCAGTTCTAAAATCTATGTAAGTTATGTGATTTTCAAAACAATTAACTTATGAGATTTGAGAGCTGCAGTGTAAACAATGCATGTATACAAAACCAGATGGAGGACCATATCTCTTCTTGCTTTTTCCTTCTGGTGTGATGCCTTCCAGAGCTGGCCAGGTCAGCTGAGCTTTGCAGTGCTGTAGGTCAAAACAGACTGCCTGTAGGTCTAAACAGGTCAAGCTGGCCACATTTGCCTTTCCCCTACACTTGTATGTATGTGTGCACCTGGCACTGGTCAGACAGACCCAGGTTATTTTTAGGAGGCTTGATACTTCCATGAGAAAACAGACCTGCCAGTCAAGAAAACTGAGTTCCTGAAGTGATGAACTGTCCTACAGGGCAGGAATCACCAGAGTCCCCTACTTACCCTAACAGAAAAAAAATTCAAAACCAGTTGCCAAAAATAGAACAAAAAATTGCCTCTGTAAAATTTTTTTACTCTGAGATAAAGCTGGCATCTTTTTTGCCTTAAAGAAAATTCTCATTAGCTCAGTTTTCTTGACAACAAACTTCTCACCTGAATAACTGATGAGTGATGATGTCTAGGAAGTGAGCTGAATACAAAGGGAGAGCTGTTGGTGTACCTGCAGTGTGCAGAAGGGGAGTGTGAGACCAGCCAAGGGGGAAGGCAGGCTGCTCCTCCTGCTCTTTCCTTTAGCTCTCAGTAGTGAGAGTATCCACACAGGAGTAACAGGGGAGCTCAGGCTGAAGGAAGGACTTAGCAGGTGAAGACAGCCATGTCTTTGCAATGTATTTATATATTTGTGTGGGAAGGAGCCTGTTTGACTTTTGTAATATCATGTGCGTATTTTCTTTTTTTCTTTAAGGTTCTCCCATTAAGGTCTGCTTTGATTTTTTTCTTTTATTTAGATTCAAATTCCAGCTATTGGGGAAATGGCCAAGTACTCTGTGTAAACTTTTGATATTTAGCAATATTTAGGATTTTGTGACCACCATGTGATTCATGAGCTTGTTTGACACAAGAGCCAGGCAATGCTGTTGGCTTACCAACAGACATGGGGAATGCTTAAGTTAAAGGAGCAATAATCTGTTATTCTTTCTCCTTTAGAAAATCCCCAAATTAATACTGTGTAATATCAGGGTTTTTACATTTATTCAACTTCAGATATGCCTTTTATAGGTCCTAACCTATTTCATAGTACTTATTTAATGGTCATACTTCTGCAAAGTGCTCTCCATGGCTTAGTGGCACCATGCCAACTGCTGTGAAGTTTGAAGGGTAGTAACTGTTTTTAAATAATGAGAGACTTACTAAGTAAAATATTGTCATTATAAGCAAAATTGTGATAGTTCTTAAAAAGGTCCCAAAGCCAGTCAAACATTCTCTGGAGGGTATGCTAATGAGGCATATAATGTGATATCAAGATGAAGTTATTCTTTTAAATTATACACAAAATGTTTATTTTCTATACTTTTGTTACCTTTTTCTCATTAGAAATGATCTAATACTAGAAAATCTAAGAAATACAGAAATATAGAAAGTACTAGAAAATTTTACCCTGTAAAATTATCAAAAGAGAGTAGCTTGCTTATTTGTATGTAGCTATAGGAGTACAGTAGCAGCAGGGTTTGTGTGTATCTTTCTACTATAATCAGCAGAATGGCAATAGAGGAAAAAGGTAACTAAAATGTAGGTCTGTAGCAAGATCTTCTGTTAGTTCATAGATTTTTGAAGTTTCTACTGTTTCCTTGGGGCTCAGGTTTTTCTCATATTTCATCTGGATCTTTTTTTTTTTTTTTTTTCACTTCCACTGAACTTATCAAAGACAGAAATTACAAATATCCATAACTTATTTTACCAATGGGAAACTTTGCAAATGTACGTCTGGCTATTAGGGGCTTCAGTCATCTGTGTCATCAGGGGAGCTGTTATGAGCCTTAGTCTGGATCTAAATGACCCACACTGAGCTCAGTGGTGGGCTGTTAAGGGCTGATGGCTGGGCTGACCCTTTCAGCAAGTCCAGTCTTGATGAGTGTGGTCACCCCTGTGAATGTCCACTGGTGCTAACATTGGTGCTATTTAAGGGCACATCTAAATTTGTTCTCTGATTAGTCAGTGGCTGAGGTGTGTGGCTATTTGAAAATGTTCATTTTGTGACCTTTGGCTTGCATCCGAGACCTATTTGAGTCCTAACCTCTGGCTTGTATCTTGGTTTCCAACTCAGGCTCTTGACCTTTCATATTTAGCCTGACTGCTGGTCTTTGTGTGCCAGGTCACTTCTCATCCTAGGCTTGGATTCTGGTTTTGGATATTAGCTCTAACTACTTATTGCAGCTTGGCAATTACATCTTGTTTGTGCTTTTGGAATTTTCTCCTTAGGGCACTAATCATACTTCTTACATTTCTTTTTTAGCCTTTATGTAAATGAGTCAAAACTCCTGTGATCAGAACAGCTCTGTTCTAAGTGCATGCTTTCTCTCATGGATCATTAAACTGACAATGCAGAGAAATTTGGACACTCCTCCAGGAACCCTTGATTCTTGCTCGACATGGGTAGTCACTTGGTTGCCTTTGTGCTCACGCTTCTCTGTAGGGTGGCTCCTGGCCTCCTTGCAAGTGAGTGGGTGCCCATCAGCTGAGCCTCAGCCCATTTGGCCACAGGAGGTCAGCTTTATGGCTGGACATTCCAAAAAATCAAAATGAGTGCAAGCCTGTTAAATCCCAGCATCGTGTTTGCTACAAATCTGTTGCTGAGACACCAGCTTGTAAATTGTTTTATTTGATGAAATGTGTAAGAATGAAAAACTCTCCGTAAATTGAAATGAATTTGGTTAATTTTCTTCTAAGACATTTTATTTGTAATTACAACAAACAAATATTCAAGGAAAATAAAAATAATCCCCCAACATCACTATAATGTTTTCAGTAAAAGCACCACAAAATTCTGCTGGTTTTGAAGGTCAGATGGCAAGCTTCATGTTCACAGCCATGACTACATGCTCATGTGAGTTTGTTTCCCTGGCTTTACAGGGACTGTTTGCATGAATAACTACTCCTGCAGAGTGAATAAAGGCATTTGCAATCTGGTCCCAGCTGGAAACTTAATTTCTGAAACCAGTTCACTCCCTTGATAAAGCATAGATTCTTTATTTTATCTTGTTTTGTATTTAGTTCAAATGATTTAGGGTCTTTGGTTTGATTGCTACTCCATTCCAAATCACATCCTAATGGAAGAGACGTACATTTCAGAGCTTTTAATTCTTTCTGGACATGTATTTGGAATAGAGATATTATTTTTGTCTGGGAGGAGAAGGGTAATTGCTGCCTGCCTGGGTATCAGTTAATTAGCAGTCTCCTCACCAGTGGATGCTTGGCTAAATTCACTCCTTTGCCAAGTAATTATTAAATAACTACCAGACTATTCAGGCAGCCCCAATAGTATTTTATAACGAAGCTCTAATTGGTATATTTAATAGCAAAAAGATGTAAAGAAATACAGGGCATATATTCTCAATTGGAGATCTTGGATCACAGAGCTCAATGAGTTTGATCTGGTTGTTCCTCAAGCAAGGATGTGGCATAATTTTGTGGGAGTTATTGACTCTATTTTATTTCTTCCACAGTTAATGCAATCTTGGCCTTCTTGGGAAAGCAGCATTGCATTACAAACAGAAATCACTGTCCTAGCCTTAGGAAGGCTGCTTAGATAGGGAGAAATCAGCCCCACTAAGTGCTGATGCTTGCGCAGTGGCTTGGGAAATCTATGGAGGAAATGCATGATAAACCTTTTGCTTCACTCCCCTGTCACATTTGTGGCGGCTGTCCATTAACATGCCACTGGCTCAGCAGGAGTGCTGGGGTCTGCCCAGATCACTTGGTAGCTGTCAAGTGGATAAGACAAGCTTTCTGGGGAATGTATGAAGATAATTGCAGGAAGGTAAAGCTAAATCACATACATGTGCTGCACCACGTGTTGTGAGCAAAGGAGGCTTTATTCTGCAGTACGGAGACCAGATGGGCTCGGTGACTGTTCTTTCAGTTTCTGAGGGAGAATTCAGTACATATGGTCTGGAATCAACACTTCATTTTGTCAGTTCAAGTCACACCACCACACTCCTTTCCCCCTCTCTCTCCCCCCCTCCCCAGTTGTTGTTTTAAAAACAGATAATCTACTGGTGAGTGTGAGCAGGTATGTGTTAAGGCAGCATTTTGAAATTGCCAGCTCTTTATCCCTTCTGCTGAAACCCTGCTAGAGTCCAAAAACGCAAGTTCTTTTCTTCTCTTTCCCGCAGGGTACAGACAGCTGTTATTTTGAAGAGAGGCTATGTACCATATTCGGTCTTCTCTGCTATTTCAAAAAAAGCACAAAAAAGCACTTTCTGTTGCTCTAATGCTTTAGCAGATAATTTGCTGTTTATATGTATATAATATACTACTGTATAAATTGTGAAAATGAAAGGTCAGTAGATTCAATGGTTAGATCTAACCCTGCTCTTTTAGAAACAATCCTTGCAGCATATTTAAGGTATCTTAGTACACAAAAGGTACACACAGGTATTTCCTGTGTATGTTTACTTAATGAGTAATGCTGATGGTAAGTTTTAATGCTGGGTTGTGCTAACTGGGCAGGAACACAGTCCACTTTTCAGTTACTCCTTTCCAATACATGGTTCCTACAAAACTGACACATGACTCTTAAAACGTTCTACACAACATTGCAGTTTGTCTATTGCAGCCTTTCTGCAGGGAAACAGGGATTAACTCCATATTTTAATATACTGAATAATTTTAACATGCTGCAGAAGATTAATTTGAAGAAAGCCCTTATTGTGAAGCAGTAGGTAGACAAGCAAATATAATGAAATTGGGGACCTGGCTTGATAACTCCAGTTTAAATGCATATGGCTATTTCATGGTATGGTCATATAGAACAATTAAAAAATCTGTAGTCTATTTGGTACAATAATTTACATTTTAGTTTTACCTAGAACTTTTCTGACACATTTTGAATTTGTGTAAAATCATGAAGCTTTGTATTTAATGAAATGTGTATGTACCAATAAATGACCTAGCATTTTAGATATTTGTATATAATAGCCAGAGATCTATATGAGAAGTTTTGATGTCTGTTAGTTTTTCTTTCAGTAAACATCTCCCCATTCTTGAGAATTGTTTGTGGTAGGGCAGTTTTACTGTTGTTTCATTGCACAATTTTAGGATATTAAAGCAGTAAATAGCATAGAAAATATTTTTTTTTCTTTTTTATAGCCTAGGCAACTAACTCACACTTGTATCCAAAATGTGTTGAAGAACAGAGTTGAAACATTGCACTACCCTCTTGTTCCAAAAAAGAAGTCATGGGCATGTACAATGCAGACCAGATCATCTTTGGGCTTTGGCAGGCTTGATTTTGAGTCAGCTCAGAACATTTTGCATATGAATAGCAAAACAGAGGTAGTCTTATAGGTTAAGGAGAAGCAGGACCTCGTGGTCTTCTAAATAATTCTTTAATTATTATTATTTAAAGGAGTAGTTAATTTTCAAGGCAGAAGGGGTTAGTAATGATCTTTTGAAACAGTGGTGTTCTTTTCTTATTTGTAAAGAAATCTCCCTACTGCAATGCTATTAAAGCCTGTTAGAATTCTTTTAGATAAATGATTAAGTGATATTAGATAAAAAATCATACTGAATTCAGAAAACTTTCAGATAGTGGTGCCAGTTGGCTCTTTATGAACATCCAAAGGACTGTCATCAGTGGTTACTATTGCAGCACTTGCATCTCACTGACAGCTGGAGCTGCTGTCTTTTTTTTTTTGCTAAACTAGCTGAAGTTTTATTTCCTGTTTTATTGACACTGTCTTGATGCACACTTCCAAGTATTTCAGCAGCGTATATGAAATCATTACTTTGAGAAGAACAATTTCCTTGTAGTCCTTATGTTGCATAAATTTGCATCTTGCATTGTGGACTCTGTAACTCAGTTTTATTTCTGATACTTAGAAAGCACACCTAGAAGTTCTGAGATAAAAAAGTCATCAAAGCTGATTTTTCCTTTGTATTTCCCATTATTCATTAGTAGTGAACATGCTGACTGATCTCACTCACACTTTATGATGTGCAGGCACTCCATATGTGTAAGAAAGACCTGCCAAACTTAGGAGTCGTTTTTATTTCTTTCTCCTGTGAATTGATTATCTTCATAGTCCTGCCCCATCTCATCTTTATTTTCAACAAGATCTTTCTACGTGGCAGGGGATCAAAGGTGCCTTTAAACCAGCTTGTTTCCCCAGCTAGGACATCAACCTTAAGATGGTGTTGGTTTAGCATGTGTGAGAGGGTTCGATGTCAGATGTTTTACAGCTGCCCTTAGAATTACCACTGAAAATCTGGGGCTTGGAGGATAGCACAGAAATAGGTACTAAATAATTTGACACACATTTCTGACTGACTGGTAGGTCATTTAAGGCTTTGAAACTAACTGTGTAAAAACAGGTGATGTGGAAGTTCTGTTTGGAATAAAAGCAACTTTTATGTGTCTTTAGCAGTTCATGAGGAAGAAGCCTGTAAACCAACAAGTATTTGTTCATATCTTTTCAGGAGTGACAATGAAATTCCTTTTTCCATTAATATAAAATATTGACTTAACAAAATGCTCATTGTGTTAGCTTTCAAGCACCTTTAAACTTCATAGTCTCTGAATGTGATATAGGCATTAAATCAGTAGCAGCTACTTCTAGTCTCTTGTATCCCTCCCTGATACAGCTGACAGACACAGGTTGTATGATTTATAAAAATGTGCAAGTGCAGACACATTGCTAAAAGTCAGGGCAGCTTCAGGTAGTTCTTTTTAATTTTACAGTTTCTTTGACAGCTAATAACAATAAAAATTTCCAAAAAATGTAGAAGATGTAGAAAAAATAGTTCTTACCATTGGAAAGTACCTAATTAAAAATATCTTTTGGCAATATGAAAGAAGTACTTGATATGGAAAAAATTCAATGCATTTTAAAATAAAATTGAATATTCTATTTCAACATTTCCATTTTCCATTTGGATCTTTTTTCATGTTCAAACTTTCAGATATTTAAATATTACAGGAAAAATATTTCAACAGGGTCTGGTTGATATTTCCGAATTTAAAGACAGCGCAATCCACATTTTACTGACACTTTTGGGGTTTCAATATTTTGTATTCACTTAGGATGAAAATAAATTTTGAATTTTCCAAAGGATAGACAATTTATTACTCTAAATAAAGGGGGTTTGCCACAGAGCTGCTAAAGTAAGATCTGTGTCCTTATTACACAAAGAAGTGCTTTTCCTCATGTAGCCTTGACTATCAAAGCATGAGAGCTGTCAGATCAGAAGGAATGTGTAGCACATAAAGAGCTGTGTATCAGTGACACATTGTTTAAAGTTAAAGGAACTAAAGACAAAAAACCCCACCACCACCACAACAAAAAACCAAAAACCCAAGCATGTTTCTTTTCACCTTAAGACTAAATTAAAAAAATGTTAATTAACCTTTAGAGGCTTTAGTAACTTCAGAAAGTGATGGCTTTTCTGGGCTTTTTGTTGGTGGAAGGCATTTGGCTTCGAAATACATAGCACAGAACTGTTTTTACAGTTCCAAGGGATTATTTAAAGAAAAAAGACTTGTATCAAGATTTTTAGTCTCACTGAAGTCTGTGAGCATTGGATTAGGTCCTTAGATCTGGTTATGTAAACATTTCTGTAACATTTTTAGACAGTAATGTTTGGACTGTTACTATAGACCACTGCAGTGCTTTTCTCAGCATTATGTTTTAATACCTACACTTGAAGAGCTTATAATTTATTTTCCACTTGATAATTCCTCTTCCCATGTTAACATATACACTGGTATTTAAGAGCATCACTCTTTCCTTTCTGTACTCATTGAAATATGTGAAACAGCTGCCTGAGGTCTGAAAAAATGTAAGGATGTGTCTGAGCTTCAGTGATCCTTCACTCATTGGAGAGGTCATCTTTTGCATTTTGTATTGAAGCTGTTGGCTATTTACTTGTGGGTAAGAACAGGTTATTTGCTCCTCATGCCTAGTGAGTGGGTAAATATAGCCACCCACCTGAATGCTGCCTTGAAGACTTTCAACCCATTTTCTCTTTTTCTTTCTCTCTATAAGATTTATCCTTGTATAAACTAGATGAGCTTAAGGTCCTTTCCAACCCTAACTATTCTATGATTCTAAGGTCCTTGCCCAAGAATTTTTAACCCCACTTAAAAACCTTGCTTCAGGTGCCGTCTGAGGCTTCAGTGACACAGAAGGGTTGTGCCAGACTTTGCAGGGGAGGCCTGGAAGCAGAGGACTACAAAGCACTATGTTTTGATTCAGAGAGCTGTATGATCAGATACAAGATGAAGACAATACTCTTCATTCTAGTGTCCTGTTAGGAGGAGACAAGGACCGCCATTTTCGAAAGATCAGACTCTTTTCCTGTTAATTTTGCATACTTCTAACCTAAAATTTCCAAAAATGTATATCTCTATTGATAGGGTAGTGTTAAACAAAGGGAACAGATTGCTCTGAAAAGGGTGAATAATAGATGCCTTGTATCAGAACAGAACAATAATCAGAGCTCTCATACGATAAGTAAATATAATATAAAAAATATATTTTTTCCATGTTCAGTAGTTGCACTGCTTTAAGAATGATGCACTAGACTTTCTCCAACACTCAAACATAGATTAGGAAGGATGCACAGCTGCCCTTCTCCAAGAGTTGCTGAAAGTACATCGCAGTCCAAACCTGCACTCACTTATGAAGTCAAGGTAGATGCTACCCTAACAAAGTCAATGGGATTAGGTGACCTATATAATTTTTACCTTACAGTCTTTGTTATAACTAATTCTGAACATTGGAACTAAGTACCTTCTTTTTTTGACTTACTGGAATTCTTTAATTCTCATAAAAATTTACTGAGATAATAATAGCAATCCTGTGTTGCACAGATAGTGCAGTTCATCTCTAAGAGCTTTTTAAAGATAAGAAGCATTTTCACTGATGCTGAAACAAAATTAAATGGCTTGTGCAAAGTCCCACAGCATATACTGACAAAGATGGGGGGCGAATAAACCATGCAATACACTGAGTCTGTGTAACGATAATGACATCTTTGTTCTTACTCTTTTCTATGGAAGTAATCAAACCTGCTAAAAACTTAAAAAAATTATAAAAAGTAATAACTACTATTGTAATTCTGTACATACTTTAACATAGCATTAGCTAGCTCTGTTACTGCAAGAAGTAGTCCTAAAGTTCTCTAACTTTGTCTATGAGCTGATCCATTGGAACAGGTTCTCGCAGGTTGGAAGATACTTTGGGAAGTCACCCAGTTCAGCCCTCTGCTCAAAGCAGGCATTGGTACTGATCTCAGATGAGAATGTTCAGGGCTCTGTGCAAATTAAAACTGACCCACTGTCACATCTTAGTTTTAATCTAACTCAGTTCTTTGCTCTGGGTCATTCTGCATCTGTATGGGTACCCATATTTAGGCTGAGTCAGGAGCAGATGGGCTGAAACAGAGGGGCAAGTTATATTGTTTCTTTCAGTGGCAGTACTAATTTATGCTACCCTACAATAGAAGTCTTACTGTTGGAGTACAAGAGATATTTTGAGTCTATGCTTAGTCCTGCTTTCTTCTTGTATCTGGACATTTGTTGGAGCAACAGCCTCAACTGTGAAAGGAAGAAGAAGAGTACACTGCTTGAGAGAAATCTCTTATGTTAGTGGCAGTTTTCACTCACCATACCAGTCGAAGCAGACATATTTTAATGCATTTCCTATATGAAGTCTGCTATTAGCTGTTCAGATGTAAATTTTTTGTGTGCTCTGCCTCTTCTTCCTCATTTATTTCCATTGTACTGCAGCATAAATTAACTTAAATTACCATATTAATACTTAGTCTTCAGGATCTTCAGGCCATTCACAGTAGTTTCATAACAACGTATCTCACTGAGCAGTCAGTGCAATTCCCTCTTTATCACATCATCATAATGAGAGAAGAGATAGTTCTCCTAGCTTAACTTCTTGCATCATACTCTGGAAGATATTGTTTATTCTTGACAGTTCAAGGTATCTTAGGATGCTGTCCTTGTAGCCTGTGCTTTCCTTTTCACTGCATTCTTATTGTGTCTGTTTGTGCTTTAAGTTTTATGCTCTGCCAAATTTTAGCCTGGACTGACAGCAGAGAAATGAGCATTATAATGGAAGTGCTGACAAACCCTTAGCTGTAATGACGTGAATGGTGCAGCTATCATTTCAGTTTCCTGTGTTCTTTACTTTAAATCTTTAATGCTATTTTCTCTTTTTATCCTGTGTTGAGCAGTGGGATTACTCAAGTGGTTTATGGCTTAGAAGTTGTGCAGTTAAGTGAGTTGTTCAGTGGGGTGGAAGGATTCCTCTCTGGGGGCCACCTTGTTCATCTAAGAGGTGTGGAAAAGTTTAAGGAGGAAGACTGCTGTTAGCAAAGTGCTGGACATTGCATTGCCATTCCAGCACTGCCATCAACTTTGCCCCCTGTGACCACTCACACCTTATTTTATGTACCTCTGTCTGAGGTAAGGTCAGTATCCTCTAAGGTGGAAGAAATAGGGCATTTTGCATTGTAACAAGAAAACAGCAAAGCCATAAGTGTGAGAAAATTTAGCTTGTAGTAAGGAAGTGTTAGTGGATGATGTTGGCATTAATATTTTAGGCTGTAAGTCATTTGAAGACAGATGCCTGCATTCCTATGTGTATGGATGCTGTCCAAAACATTTTTGATGCTACCACAGCACAAATAATGCATTGACTAGATATGAACCTGTACTGAAGTGCCCACTCGCTGTCTGCATGTACCTGATGTTGCAACAGTAGAAGAAAGGACCCTGTGGAATTTCCCATTGATTTCAGTGAAAGCAAAAACAAATTTTCAAAAGGCCTTTTGGATTTCTAGCTTTTCTAAAATGGCAGAAGTCCTTTCATCTGGAATATGCTCTGCCATTTTATACTAGACAAGGATGTGGCTCTGAGAATTGCTTCTGTCTGACAATATGAGCCTAATTCCTGTAGGATTCAGTAACTGTGGGGGTGGGTGTGTGGCTCTTGCTGCACCAGGTAATGCTGAAGAGAGGACTACAATCCCTTTAGCCCCACGATGTATCTTCCCCTGGTGAGTGAGATTAACACTGTATTAATTTGAACAAAATAAATACGGAATGCATATATTAAAAAAGATAAAACAAGATGTATGTGCAGAGGGATGTTAACGGCCCACAGATATCAACTGACGTGAGGCTCATGAAGCTCAGCTCCATTTCCCCACTGGGGAAATTAAATTTTCATCTTTGGACATGGAGAAGATTTGACTGGGCAAGGCCATGAGGACCCTACTCTAGGTTGATTCTACTCTGAGCAGAAAGTGACCTTAAGAGTGTGACCAGGTGACCTTCAGAGATCCTTTCCAGATGATATTGTTCTATGAATCTGCTCTACTAAAACCAAGATTAGTTGTGAAATCATTGTCCTTTTTATTGTGAATTTGACTGAACTTCTGAACCAGTGGGCACTTAGGCCTGCCTAGAGGGAGATTAATAGCTCTGGCAGCATCACTGATGGAAGACCCTTCAAGTGTGCTATACTAGCAACAGATTACCTCATTGCTGTCAGAAAAGTTAGGCTACAGATTTGTTCTCCTGTGCTCCTCTGTCACAATGAGATCTGTATTTCTTTCACTCTTTATTATGATCTTTGAATCAAAATGCTTATGCCTCAAGAATTCACCCGCTTTGTCTGAAATGACCCCACCTTTCCTTTGCTTTACTGTGTGGAAATGAAGTTGATTCATAGGGAAGAGATTACTGTGCATTGTATCTTCCTTTGCTCTCATTTGCTTTTCTGCTTTTGACATATGTTATAACAGCATTATATTGCAGGCCTTGCACCCACTTCTTAGGTCCTCTGTGGTATGGTTTGGATTGCTCCTGGAATCCTGTTACACAGCAGATACGGCTGCCCCAGGAAACATTGCTGCAAGCTGCTTTCCATAAGAGGCAATAGATTGCTGTCTGTGTCTTTAACTGCCTTCAGTCTTTCAAGATTTCACTACCTAAAGGCAGCACACAGGCACACTGTCTATACAACTGGGTGTAACATTTGGTTTCTTGGGCTGACAGCTACCATCAGTTATTCATTAATAGTTTTTTGAGGGACAACGCTAATAAGAGTAAGAACAGCAGCAGTGGGGGTGGTATCATGATTCTCTGAGTCAGGTTTGAGTAAAGAAAGTAAAAAGTCATCAGAAGAAGCTTCTGAGAATCAGAATTGCAAAGTAGGTGATAACAGCCCTCCTTGGCTTATGTCTGACTTCAGCTAACACAGTTTTCTGTATTTCTGGGATCTTCACTGACAATATTCTGCTGGACATAAACTGCATAAGCATAAGAAAGTTTATGGGAAAAGATCCAAGTAATTTGCTTTACCATCATTGTACTTCAAAGCAGAACACAGCAGATGAAGGAAAGTCAGAACTTCTGGGGTTTTACTCTTACCCCAGATCTTTAATTATAACAATCACTGTTTCATGACTCTTTGCCACAACTTACATCCATGTAAAATGTGGATTTTTTTTATTCATAGTAAAAGGGAGGATTAGAAGCTTAATCCATTCGTCTTTGGAAAGTATTCTGAACTATTTAGAAGAAGACCTGTGAGTCTAAAGGTTTGCTGTTTGGGAGCATGCTGTGCTGGGTGACAATGGTAACACAATCAAAATGTGGGTATTTTTTATGAATGCTTTTCTGGACTCCTGTTTTGCAACATGACATAAAGAGTTCATAAAGAAACCTTGGCAGAAAATGCAGTTATACAGCACCTCCAGAACAGATATGTAGTTGTCTCAGTAACTCCAGAGTTGGGAATATAGGCACAGGAGACAGGTACACATATTCTCTTGAATGTACAAAGTTATGCAATGATCAGTAAAACTTGAGTGTAAAGCATTATTCTGATTTCATTATGATTGCTCCTTGAGGCACAGATATGAGCTGAAATGCAATAAATACTGTTTTTTTGAGAGTCTGGTATACTCTGACAAAACTTTCAGAACCACCAGCATAACTAGAAGTGTAATAAATTCAAGACTTTCTGTTCTTTGTAACACTTCTCCAAATAGCTGATGGGAAGTTCAATGTGTTTAGTTGTTGTGATTTGAATGCTGAACCCAGGACACAAGTCAAGAGGTAAGATTTAGATAACTGAATATATATGTTCTGCCCAAGAAGCCACACAATTTTCCATTGCTGAATACAGAGGCAATAATTGACACAAGACATTCTGGTATATATGGCAACATCTAAACCCATGTTGGTCTACTGTGTATGTGACTTAGCCAGCCAGCCATGGAAAGAAGTGTCCTGCAGAAATGGCAAAGCATGCAGGTGTGCTGTCAGCCATCTCTGCCCAGGGACCAAAAATGCCAAGAGAAAACTAGATTTTCATTTTCAGAGGGACAGTAGCAGAGAACTGTGGGAGACCACCAACTGTTCATCTGCCTCTCTGTCTTGGGGCTCACTCACCAACTTTAAGCACTGCTAAATCTTGCCCTAACCAGTTTAGTTTGGTCCCCTTTTCCTCACTTACATGTATGTATTACATCATCAGCAAGTCTGCATTCTATTCTGAGAATTACTTTCCTGCAGATTTCCCTATGGAGAGCTAACATGTACCTTGTGGGGAGAAAAACGTGTCAATGTCTGACACATTACATTTTCTTCTATTTTTTCCCTTCATTTGTGTACAGCAAGAGGCTAAAAATTGTCAAGGATATTTGTTGCTTGTCAGTCTTATTTGGGCATGAACATACACATACACCCCTACGCAGAGTCATGGATACTTTTAATTTTAAAATGGTAAGAAAAGGGTTTATATCCTTGTTTATCCTCTAGGCACTGTGCTCTCACTTCTCTTTTGATGCTGATGGGAAAGAGGCTTATTAATGAGCTGTTTCAATAGACTTGCTAAAAGATTTTCTTCTTAATAAAGGAAAAAAATAAGCCCAAACCTCTTTGAAATTCCATCACTGACTGACATTACATCACTGGTTTAGTCTTTATTTTCCAAATGACTAAGCATCTCAATTTTTTACAGAATAAAAATTCTTGTCAAGAAAAATTGGTCACAGTTCAGATGTTTTCTAACAAGACATCAGCTGCATCATTACTATGGTTTTCCTCTCTAAGCTGAGCATCAGCTTATATGAGAAAGAAGTGATATGCTGAGCTCTACATTCTTCCTCCCTCTCTGATCTGCATATCATGCTCCATTGCTGTGGTACATTAATTCTCTTGTGACCCAGCCATTCATAAATTAGCTCTCTCATCAGTACAGAGAGTACAGAATTGCAAATTTGAATGAGGGAAAGATCTTGCAGGTCAGCCTACTCTATTTCCTCACTGGTATGAGATAGTCCTGTGACACCTGGAATCTACATATGCCTCTTTGCTAATGCAAATCCATTTGTGTGGACTAGAAACAAAAGAGAGAAGTGAGAAAGATGTGCCTATGAGAGTGGGGAAAACCAGTGGCACTGAGTTTCCAGATTACTCTGGTGTCATAGGTGGAAACTGGGTCAACCACCACTGAGATTCTTACTCTCTGATGAGTTTGAGACTTTTCTGTCTTTCCAGTGAAGAGCTGGTATCCTATTTAAAAGTATTTCTTCCAAGGAAGAACCCACCTGTCCTTTCCCCACATTTTTCAGTGCAGAAGGACAGAAAAAGAATTTCTATTGTTTAGAACATTTAATTTCAACAAATATATATTTGATAGGTGAGAAACAAGCTTTATACATGTTCGGTATAGATTTAAATAAAATACATTCATTTATCTCAAATGTTACCCCAAATGTTCTAAATACAGTTTGTCCTGGGTTCAGCAGCAGCAGTCAATTTTTCTCCTTCTTAGTAGCTGGTGCAGCATTGTGTTTTGACTTTCAGCCTGGGAACAGAGCTGATAATACTGATATTTACTCTGACCAAGGACTTTGTGAGTCTCATGCTCTGCCAGGGAGGAGGGGAGGCCGGGAGGAAGCAGGGACAGGACACCTGACCCAAACTGACCAAAGAGGTATTCCATACCACAGCACATCATGCCCAGGATGTAACTGAGAGTCATCCAGAAGGGCCTGGAGGGTTGGATGAGGTATCGGTAGGTGCTTGGTTGGGTGGGGTGGGGTGAGGTGAGTTATCTGTTGGTGGTTGGTGAGATGCTGTATTCTTTTCCCTTGTTATTTCCTTTATCATTATTATTATTGGTGGTAGCAGCAGTGATTTGTGTTATACCTTAGTTACTAAACTGTTCTTATCTGAACTTGTGGGAGTTGCAATCTTTTGGTTCTCCTCCCCATCCCTCTGGGAGCAGGGGGAGAGCAAGAAAGGTGGGAGGGGGGGTTGGGTGAGTGAGTGAGATGCATGGCTGGGTTTAAACCATGACACAGTTGTATAGCAAATTTTGATTTCAGGATCTTTTTCTGGTTTATGAGAATCAGTCTCATGAAATTCTATTTTCTTTGGTTTTAAACACAACCTTGCTTATGCTTTTTTTTATGCACAAAGCCTTGCAACATTGTGACAGGTGGTGTACTTGCAGATATAAACCCTTCCCAGACAATGTACTCAGATGAAGGCAATCTCATAATTTTATAGAGGTAAACCTTCACGCAACTATTTGTCTTCTGAAACATAACCCCTCTAGTTTTTGTGCTTAGAAGGTCATTTCATAAATTATGTGTTGACCTTGTCTGCTCTTACAACTCAGAACCACTGTTGTGCTTCACATTGTAAGCAGCGACCAAAAGTGTTTGGAATACTGTGTTGTACTCACACAAATGGTATGTAAATTTTGGCTCAGATTTAAAGGAATAAACCCACAGAGTTTTCCTATTGCTTCCATACTTTAATATAAAAGGCTTAATGCTTTATGTTTGAGAAAATGTAAAAGCTTAAACTCTGGTTATATCTTTTGCACCCATTTTGTAGTATCCTGACCTAAAACCTCACAGAACATGATGGGTCAGGTTTCAAATCATTGTTATGCTCCTGGGCCATAAGAGTGAAAACGTATTTTCACAATGCCATTCAAGCTATACACCTTGCAACTTACAAATGCCTGTTGACAATTACTTGTGGAGCTGTGCTTTACTACTGTGTACTAACAGGTGGCATAAAAATATCTTCTGTGACTACCAGTGACAAGAAAGGTTATTCTATGTATTATTCTATGTATTTATTTCTTATATGCTGTGGACCTTGCAGTGCTGTTGTTTATACTGATGGGTTGTGGTCACACCTGGGGACATAGCAGTGCTGAAAAAACAGTCTTGAAGATCTCAAAGGTCTTTTCTAACTTAAATGATTCTATGATTCTGTGATTTTCTTGACTATGAACAATAGCATTATTCAGGAATGATTTCGTCAGCTGAGCTCACAAACATCTCAGGGAGAATTTTGAGACATTCCTCTAAGGCAGTTAAGAAAAGTTTCATTCTTATGACTGCTGCACAGACTTGCACATTGTATTTCCATTTCAGACTAATGTGCAGAGTGAGCCTGAAGTCAAACGTCCACTGGGCTTTTAAGCTTAGTTCTTAACCCAGTTCAGAATGAGAAAAAATGTAAATGGCCATTTCTGCAACTGGCTTCACTGGTGTCGAAGCTGATCATAAGTTTCTGCATGAACTCCTACTCAAGATGAAACCTGGTAGGGACTGTACTAAGCAAGAACATTTTGTTTCTTCAATAAAGCCTTCTCTTTATGGGCATGGAGCAATGTTCAGAGAACCAAATGGAAGAAATCATTTTCTTGTTATAACTAAGCATCAAAATCACACACACACACTGAGAAGCCAATTGTACCTGCTGTTGTGAATGTAATTTGAAGGATTTAGCAGAGGCACAATGAATAGAGAGAAGTTAAAGGAAAGGAGAAATAGGGAAATGGTTATTTAATGTTTTTGAAACCATTTTGTTGCTAACAAAGGTTCATTCATCTATGTTCCTTCAGCTGGGAGACATTTTCCTGTTGAGATCTGGCTACACAATAATATAGACCGCTGTCTTCCTCCTCGTCCTTTACACTCAGTAGTATCAAATACATGTAAATTGAATGAGAATCTTGCGTAGTGTGAAACAGTGTACAAAAAGAGGAGGGGAAACACACAGAGAATCATCTATTTTAAAAATACTCTAGAACTGTTGGATACTCACAATAGATACTAATTAAGTTGATGGAGAATTTAAACCCTGCAATTTTGAGTTAATTCCCATACTTAAAGAACTGCTGTCAATGGGAAACAACTGATGACATGTCCAGATGGCAGAAAATGCTTGGTGGGACATTCCCATGTTTGAAAAAAGTGAAAATGCAGCCACAACAATTCAGAAATTGAAGGTGTAGTGCACTGATCAGCCCCATTTTGGCATCTACTTCATTAACTCTTTCACAATCATTAACTCCCTAACATAAATGAAACTACTTCCTCGTGAAAGGAGTGTTTATTGTATGCAAAACTGCCAGAAAGAGATCTTAAGGAACTAAAGGAATATTTAGTAAAATTTTATTCTTCCTGTACATATTTACTGCTTTCTGTCTGAGTGTATTTCTAAGGCTTTATCACTTCAGTTTTTCAGTACTAAATAACATTTGTGAAGAAATGATGGAAAATTCAATAGTTGCTTCTTTTTCCATTTTTTCAATGAATTAGTGCAGCAAAAAGCTTTTTCTAAAAGATGTCTTCAGGAAAACGTCTTTTATGTTCTCTGCAAATGTATATTGCAGTGACCACTAAAATGTGAGTTTGGAAATGAGAGTAGGCAGTAGCAGAGAAGGTACCATTACAGCTGTTTTGGGAACTGGAAAAAGATGTTATCACAAAGCAACAATTCACTGCTTTTTGGAAATTGAATCACTATATTTGTCTGGCTGTTGTACTTACAGAAGTAAAGGAAATTAAAGGAATGTCATAGTTATTTATGAAGAAACTTTTTCTAGTCAGCTTTGCATGCAATGTGTGGTCATAATTTTGGTAAAAAATATGTTTGAATACTATTTTATGGAAAGATAATATTTTTAATATATAGTGTGTGATCTTTTTAAAATCAAATTAACTTAGCTCACCATGAATGTGCACAGATATGTTAGCTTGTATCTTCATCACTGGGAGTTAAGTGGTCACTTTAAGCACAATAGTAGAGCGTCCCAGCCCACCATCATATGATATCTTTCCTTCTCTTTCAATGAATTTCATAATTACAAATCCTGCTGCCTCTGAATTGCTGGTGCAGACAGTCTCCAGCAAAGCTATTAGCCATACCTTTGGCTGCAGGCACCTGCAAAAATCCCATTCATGTTCTGACTTTCAGAGCTTGGAACAAATTCATTCTGAGACACCTGCCCCAAATGAATTAGGCAATCATCACAGGAAATTTAGAAGAAATTTAAAGGAAAAGCTTTTTTAAAAAGGAGACAAAGAGTGAACAAAGTACAGTGCCCTATAGAGACTCTGTAAATAAATCCTGCAGGCCTAAAGTATGAAACTTGCAAACCTAACAATGTGAAGCAGGATTTTGTAGCAGGCTGCCAACCTATTGGAAAGGAAAGCTTACCCAGCTGAAGAATCAGAGAGAAAGCTCTGCAGAAGGTCTATGCCTTCTAGATGGAAACCTCTTCAACAGTGGTATTCATCATGGGAGAAACATCATCTCACAGCAGGGCTCTTCTTACCTTATCACAAATATAACATTACTTTAAGCATGCAGGTACATGTATTTTGTCATTTACATTATTTATTTTATTATTATTTGTTATGTTTGTTTATGCTTACACTGCTAATTCTTTCGAATCTTTCCTCTGATGCTTTGTAGCTATTCAACTTCCTCTTAGCTCAGACCTGTGCTTCCTGCAGTTCCTCCTCACACTATCTCCCATATACATGTTTAAATTACTTTGAATAGTTTCTTATGCTGTCTTATATGCTTGGCCTTCTCGATAGGTAATTTGTTATACCAAAGTTTCACAGACTGAGACAAACATTTGATTACTTAGCTGAAATGAAATGATTAAATGTAAAAGTGAAAAATTTCATTGCATCTTTTCTAGGAGGAGCTCTGGTCAAGAGGTGACTTTCTTTTTCCTCTGGAGACTTTTGACTATTTTCCATAAAATATTACAAAATCCAGAATTTGTACTTTCTGGAAGATATATTTATCAGCTTATAATGAAACATAAGGTTTCTGTTGAGATACATATGCATTCATATAATGCAAAGTCTGTATGTCTGTCAGGCTTAATGCATTTCCAATACTGATCTATATACATATATATATATATAAAATTCCTGCTTGAATGAATGACATTACTGAATTTAGTTTTTGAAACTCANTGTTGAGATACATATGCATTCATATAATGCAAAGTCTGTATGTCTGTCAGGCTTAATGCATTTCCAATACTGATCTATATACATATATATATATATATAAAATTCCTGCTTGAATGAATGACATTACTGAATTTAGTTTTTGAAACTCAAAACACAAATTAAAGGAATTAATATTCGGTTTAAATAAGAAATTCTCAGTGTCTTTTATAAAAATGCCACAATCCCACCTACCAACTAATATTTTTTTCCTGTTTTCAGTACTAGCTTTTAAATGTGTCGAGAAATATGAATGATTCATTTGTGCTTTGGAAAGATGTTGGAAGTATGATCTTCACTTAACAGTCTATACTACATGACTGTATGTATAGAACTGTAGATTTTAAAACCATAAGAGACCGTTGTGACGGTCTATTTTGATATATGTAATTTTATGCATGAATCAGTGTATCATGTCCAACAGCTATGAGTGAAAGAGTACCAAGGTTTGAGAAAAATATCCAACTCTTATTTGAAGATTTTCAGTGATGCAAAGTCCTTTGTGGGCTCACATAAGGTACAGCAGGCAATTTTTAATGCATTGTATGCCACACTGATATTATCATCCTGTTGCAGTAATCAAAGCACAGGTCAAACACCATGGAGAAATTTAAATATAATATATTAATGAAATTGCTCTATCAAAACATTTTAGTCTCAAAAGAAAAAAAGTAACAAGGCGATCTGAAAGACTTCTCTTCCATTGTCTTATTCCAAGCTGCATGAATTATACTACCTTCCTTTAATTTTTTGTTACTTCAACGTTCCAGTGCTGGCTTTTGAATTATTTTGCCCAAGATCTCTTTCAGGCTGACAGACCTATTAATACCTTGGTCTTTTCATTTACTCTGTTCAAATTGGCATGGTTTAGCTCTTTTTTTCTCTCAAGTTGAATTTTAGTATTGGACTCTCCTTCCAAGGTAGGAAATTGTCCTTGGAAATTTTAAAAATAATAACTGACACTGAATTGTTTACATCATGAAACCACAAGCATCTGTCATTGACATATAAAGCTGCTTTCTAAATAATGGAGTTTTATATCTAAACCCCCCCAACTCTGTAGCAGCAGAGGATAACTTAAAAGACGATTTTTTATTTTTTTTTTTAAAGAATTAACTTTGCTAGTATAAATAGTTGAATATTTATCCCTTTGAAGTGTTTAATTCAGTAGTCAGCACAGGATGACTTTGTAGCGCTGGAGTTTCTGCACACAGAAGTGCAGGTTGGGTCAATAGGTTGTATTACTACTAATAAACTTGTAATAGTTTATTTAGAGGTCAAATGATGACAAGTTAAAACAGAGAAGGACCATCTTGCTAGTTATTAAGTAATTTGCAAGAGCAAATTAATCTTCAGGAGAACTTGAAGCCATTATAGGTGGATTATGAACTGAGAATGGTTCTTGAAGAGAGCATTCTGGTTTACCAAAGTACTGTACTACATTTTTAAGTACAAAAGAAGTAAAAGACACTTGAGGGCTTTTCTGGCAGAGCAGCATTCATTCTTTCTTTGTTGCAGATACACAAACAAAATCAAATGCTAGTTTTAGTAGAGCTTGAAGAATCTATACCATCAAGGATAATGAGCAAAAACTTTATGTTACTAAAGATTTGTAAAAGAAAAACAGAATAATTTTTATGAAACTTCTTAAAATTATTATGTCAGTCTTATATTTCTCTGTAAAATTCAAAGATTTACTACTTTAATACTTTGCATCCTATACAAAATGGTAGATGATGATTAAAACTAAGCTCTAATGCTTCCCCTGGCTGCAGCTTCATTGCCAAAATATGGTGATTGGAAGGTTGGGTTTCCATTAAAAAGTATTACACAATTCAATACAATGTACTTTCCTAAGGATTTGTTGGTTTATGTTTACAGATTTGCTTCTATATATGTCTATTGTACTTCAGTGTCCATTTTAATGTCTTAAATTATTATAAGTTACTTCAATAGTATCAAGTATTTTTTTCAGTTATACTCTATTATAGAGGTATTTAAATTTTTCCCATTGCTTTTCAATGAAAACCTATTCAAAATTAAAACATGCTTTTTTCATATCTTTACATAATAAATTTTCCCATGGTTTATTTTATCTACAACTAGTTTTCGTAGCGAATCCATTACTAGATTTGATTGTAAACAATAGAATCAATGTGTATTTTATAGTGTGTAGAATCAATTATGGCAAATCTATGTAACAGGTTCTTTGATATAAATAGGACTGTTAAAAGTACAGGTCTGAATTTTGCCTGCATGACATTGCATTGTCACCAGCTTGCTGACTGCTCACTGATCTAACATCAGTGAATTTTCTTCCATTTAATCTTCATTATATTGCTGGAATGGTTTAGGCAGTGGAAATTTATGTCCTAACACTATTGAAATTACCATCATAGCACCCTCTGGTTTCAGTAATTCCATGATTTTATCCTAAATGCATAACCTTTCCTGATGCTGGTAAAATCAACATAAAGCAATAAAGACTACTGTTTTGGGGTGCCCATAGATCATCAGGTTGATTGTAATTAAAATTCATTCTGAATTGTGTGATATAGATAACTAATATTGTGGTTACATGGGATCCAAGCCTACTGAAACTTTATTCTTTGGGTTCATAAGCACATAAATAAACTTTTGTGTTGGCTGTCATTGCAAGGGTGAATTCTGGCCTGATGAAATAGATGTCTTCAGTGGCATTCTGCCTGCTTGCTTCAGCAAGACCCTTGGCTCCAAATTTTGCATTGCCTGTGATTCCTCTGTAAAGCAATTAGCTAACTAGCCTTGTTCTTAAAGCTATGCTGACATCAGCAGTGATGGTGGTGTCCAAAGAGGTTTGGCATGGATCTTTTTAATATAATGTCATCAAATAAAGCGTCTATAGTAGTTTCAGTACAGCCTGAAACACAAGACAGTTGTGAAAGGTCAGTAAGTAGGTAAGAAAAACATTTAAATTAAGCAGCATTTAATGACATAAAGGTGAAAAAACCCCACAAGGTTGTTTGAATGTGCATTTAGAAAGACAGGTATCTACAGAGACCAAGAAGTGCAAGTGGCATAGTAGTGAGTTTATTTAGTGTGCAAAATAGGGACAGAAGTATTCTGAATATGATTAAAGGAATAATTGCATAAAATATATTTTGCAGCCTGCTTTGGCAGTTCTTGGGCTACGTACATCACTTCAGTAACCTCTTCACAGCAGAAAATATGTTAATTAATCAAAGAAAGTGAACAGTGTGATTGCATACTCAGGTGTAGAGAAGGCAAGAAAGCACTAGCTTCTCTCTTTTTCAGTGGTTGACTAATAGTTACTTGATTCAAAAGGTTTAATTAAACTAACTTTAATTTACAGCAAAGTATTATGCTCTTTAATTTTGTCTGATAATATAGTTTGAATCTAAGAGGGTCAGTGAGTTCCTTTCTTCATGCTGCTAAATCTAAGGCCAGTGATCTGATACAGTATGGGCCTGCTGACCTTTTATAGAGACCTGGTAGAATATAAGGTAAATACCCTGGTGTGAAGGGCTTTCAGTTTTGGGATTATTTTACAGTGCTGAAATAGGACTCATGACTGGTCCTGAAATACCTGTTCTTTCAGATCTGCCAGCAGATTTTAATAGAATCAATCTGAAGGTTTCCCTGACCTTGTGAATATGGGTGCTACTGTTCTCCAATGGTTCTGCCTAAGTAGAGAGCCAGTGGCTTCTGTGAAACAAAGAAAGAAACTAGGGGGAGATTGCAGACCATCGTCTCAAACTGATTTCACTTCATTGGTTTCCTAGCTCTTTCAGCTCTGGTTTCTGAAGGTTGGAGTAACATTCACTTGGTTTTGTGTTATCTCAAGCTGTTTCTGCAAAATCACTGTGAAAAGGTTGCTGTTGATTGAAATTTTCTGTTAAGTATATTTGTCACAAATAATCTGGCCTCAGAGCTTCTATGTGTTATTGGTTATTCTAGAAAGTTTAAAGCCTAGTTCTTACTTTATTGCTCTTAAAATCTATTTTTGCAGTATCCTTCTCTGGAAATTGTGCTTTTCTGGTATTTCACTTTATTGCATGGTTATTGAATAGCAGTGTGCATTTACATTTCTAGCTTTATCTTGTTTTGTTAAGTTCTGTCATGCACAGGTTCTGTTAACAGCTCAGTAGCTAATCTTTTGTTGATCTTCACAGCACTTAAATATTGTGAGATCCTATATTGTTTTTCTTCCTTTTCTGAGCAATCTTCTCACTTTGTCAGTTGTGGCAGCCTTAACATTGCTGCTGTTGAGTTTGTTATTTTTTCTGCAGCCTTTCAGTTTCAGTTCATAATTCTCTTAATCCTCTTCAGATTTCATGTTCTTATACATGTCATATACCCTATATTTTAACTCAAGAGCTCTTCTGACATCCTTAGTCATCTACATCAGTCTTATCCTTCTTTTATGCCTAGAATAGCTGATCATCTGCATGCTCTCACAATCCCTTGACCTCCCTCCCTTGCCCCAACTCCTGTTTTGTTCATTATTTAGCACTGGCTGTGGCTGGATTAAAAGAAATACCAGATCTCGTGGAAGTCAATGATATTGAAGTGTCTGCCTATTTAGGGGAAGCATTGATGTTTAGCTTCAGTGGTTCTGAGTCAGCCTTTGCCCCAGGCCTCTGCTTCATTGCTGGCTCATTTGAGCAGTGGAGAAGGTGGTGCTTGGTGATGCAACAGATTTTGCTTGCCAAAAGGTATATCTGTATGTAAGCAGAATACTTAGGCAGAGGTAAAAAATAAACTTCAACGCTGCATTTGCCAAATAATGTGCTGAATTCCTAGGAAGCCACAAAAAATAAAGTCCTTCTGTAGAGTACATCAGCTAATGTACCATGCATACATGGCATTCGGTTTTACAGTGGGCATCTGTGCATCAGAGGCAAGATCCAATCCATTTTCTACACACATACTCCAACCCCAAACTTTCATATTTGAAAAAGATTCAAGTAATGTTTCTGATGAAGTTATAATATTGAAATATTGTATCTGAAAACAAAATTAGAATTGAAGGATGGACAAAAAGAATATTTCAGACGGGTTTACAATGCAGACTGACAAAAATCCAGTCTGCTGAAGAAGCATTCCTGCTTTTTTTAATATAGCTTGATTCCCCGTGTTTTCTAAGTAGTTTAACAACTTATTATTCTGAAAAATAGGATCAATATAACCCTTTTTTGAAGTCCTTATTACATTTGCTCTCTCCATAGTTCTGAAGCTGTACCTCTCAGGCAACTCAGCACCATGCCTCATTGCCATCAACAAGGAACATTTTAATGCCTCCTTATAATAAGCTACTCCTTAACTCGAGTGAGTGTGGGCATACATATGTTGTGTGTACCTCAGTACCTGCCTGAAGTGCTTTTCCAGGTGAGATCTACTGTTCAAAAATAAGGGCAGCAGTGAAAGTCAGCTTTAGCCTTCTTTTCTTGTTTCAGATACTAAAGGAAAGATAAGATCTGCAGTCTTCTTTTTTTCTTCCTCTTCTTGTCAAAACTGCCTGAAATATTTGAGCTCTTTTTTCTCTTTTCCTCTCTGAAAGAAAACATTCCACTACAATTTGTTCTTCAATTAGAATTGCTCTGTGGAGAGATGGCACTGATGGAAACAGGTACTTTGCAGGTATCTCTACATTCTGGCAATCCAGGATTACATCTAGGGGCCAGTTGAACATCTGACATACATTAATTTACCTTAGAGACTTTTCAAGTATATGACTTGCTGCAAGATGCTAAGAAACTGTATTGGTAGGCAGGAATCTCCTTGGCAAAGGTCACAGTCATTTGTATTTCCATTGTAAACACCACGTACTGAGGGCTGAAACAGTTCTGAGGTTCCTCTGAGGCATCAAAATAAGAATAGTGATGGTCAAGATAAACCCTTTGCTAGGATATTTTAAATAATTCTGTTTGTCTCTTTCAGCTTAGTTTAAACCTTGATTGTTTTATCAAAGCTATCTTGTGATTATGAGCCGCTGTGTAACATGCCAGGTACAGCTGCAACATGCCCATGCTGCATGACTGTAGACTTGTACGTGTAGGGCACTCAAATGTGTTTTTTATTGCCAGGTACATATATTAGCTATATTGGCTCTCAAGGGGCATACTAAAAATCATTTCTTTTTCATTAAGTGTTGTTTTACCCACTGCATAGTACACAAAGTAGGTCAAAATGTGCCACAGCTAAGCAGAGCCCTTAAACTTAAATCAACTTAATCTACATTGAATTTATAAGTGAAATTCACTGTTTGGTTTGTTTACAATTTTCTATACTCAGCATGAGACAAGAGGAAGCAATCTGTATCTTTGGAGCATTAAAATATGTCCATAAATAAGCTCAATCACTGGACTTTGTACAGAACAAAACAAAAACCCCCCATATACTAAATCAGCTAGAAGCTGAAAATAACTGTTGAGATTGTACGCTATGTTGTTGTCTGTCTGTTTGGGTTTTTTTGAACTGTGTATTTATATGGAACAGCAAACACAGATTATGCCTTAGTAATTTTTATGGCTTCGGCATCTGTCCCTTTGCTTTTATTCATATATTTTCATAGCCATAATCTCTAGTTTCTTATTCGATGATGCAAAACCTTTCAGATGGAGAAATGGATAAAAATCTTGCTGAGTCTAATGAGAGTCATTTTCAGGAATAATCCTTTTATTTGACAGGGAATAAAGACCCCAGGCAGAAAACAAAAAAAAAAAAGGAAGCAACAGCATGCATATTAAATGACTGAAGATATTCGCGTCCAGTGTTTTCATAGCTAGGCCTCTGCCTCAAGAAATACTTGGAGAATTGCTCTACAGTAGCTAGCTGTAAAAGCCCCTAGGCATAATCCTCCTGAGCCTAAATTTTATTTTGAATGCATACTAGAGCTTTATGGTGTTTGAAATTGTAGAGCACCTTTACATGATAGCTCAGTCAGCTACCTCAGGCAAATATCCATAACAGAAAATGATGTCCTCTTTATCAGGAAGTGGAGCCCTACTTTGAGATTCCAGTTCCATGGTCAGCGAAAGGAGCTTTACATGTAAATCCAAAGCTGTAAGTGAACTGCATCAAGAAGCCAACAGTATGAGACAGATGATGATAAAATAGAGATTTGGCTGCACTCCCTGATTTTCAATTAGTTTCAAGGTCATGCAGAAGAAAGCAAGAGTGTGACAGAATTTGTTAGTTGCTTTAGGAGCATTAATATGATGCAAAACTGGAGTATTTCCATTATATTAAACACATCATAGCACATCCTATTTAGATGTGCTTCCATAGTGGTGTTTTGGATTAAAAAAAAACAATCCCCAAACCCTCTAAGTAGCAAAGTGTACCCCACAAACACTTTCTGGTAACTGCAGCTGCTAGCTGACAGACACGGAGAGTCCATTGTGTCCTAAAGGAACTTTGTTATTTCCATCTAATCTATTACTGATTGAAAGCTCCTCTGTTGCCTTGTCTACTACTGACATGATCCCTCAGCACTTTTCTATAGGGATTTGTTTCTGTAGTCTATTAAGCTGGTCTTTGTGTTGTCAAGAGCTACACAGTGAAGTCTTCTGATATGAAAGGATATTTACTTTGCTTCCTTATTTATGCTTTTGTCCCTTCAAACTCTTTGAACTCCAATGAAAGCACAGTTGTCAGAGGTTTGACCTAACATGGTGTCTTGCTGAATGTCACCATAAACCCAGAAAGAAAAATATTTCATAGGGTAGCACTTACATCCTACAGTATTCAGAGAGAGAGAGAGAAAGGAATTTTGTAACAGTATGCAACTCATAGATGTGTTTAGATACCCATAAAAACAAACACTGAACATATGAATGAGAAGTTAATGTTAAAGTCAAAGACGGGTTCTTTACATGACAGTCTCTGTTCAGACTACTGAGGCACTTTAGAGTGACTGTCATATCATCTAATGTTGAGATTATACTACACTTTCCAAAATACTTAATAACCATAATCCTTTACTTCTGTCAGTAGTGCAGCTTTTTGGATCTATTCATAAGAATATAAAATTTTAAAGAAAAAAGACCTTATAAACTTGCTCCAGGGCTGAAAACCTAGACTTCTGGTTTTCTTCAGTAGCACTTTATACTTTTTTGCCCATTTTCTAATGCAGTTACTGCGACTCCTCCCTCGTGCTATAGGCCTGTGATTTTCTTATTATCTGTGGTTCCTGTTCCAGTGAGGGGTGCCAACACCAACAAAGAGACATAACTACATTTTCTCCAGTAGGTATCAATTACATAGTAAGCCTTCTTTTTACAGTGGTTGTTAGCTTCTACTTGCTCTAAAACTTGTTTGTGCTTACTGCTAGCCCTACTCATTGTGAAACAGGCACCAGAAAATCCTGCATGCCTTTGCTACAATAGAAATTTGCCTTCCAACAAAATAAGTTTGGAATACATTTTGTGTCATATCCACTGCTGAATACATTAATTAATTAATTAGATGAAAGGATAAATAAATATTTGGTGTCAATTTCTTGCTGTAAATGTAGATTGTTTCATGCACTCTGCAGTGCACATTCCTGTAAAAGGAAGAATGTGAAACTGTGTCATGACACAGCCCCAGAATGAAGTAGAACATTTCTTGACCTTGGTATGCTCAGCTGTGCAGCTGTAATGTTCTCCAGGAGCTGGTTTTGACAAGGAATGACTCCTGAAGTAATTTTAAAAATCTATTTGGGAAAGATTCTGCAGAGAAATTTGCCAAATTCTTGCTTACATGCTGGCACAGGTTGCCCAGAGGAGTTGTGGCTGCCCCATCCCTGGCAGTGTTCAAGGCTGGGTTGGATGGGGCTTAAAGCAACTTGGTCTAGTGGAAGGTGTTCCTGCCTGTGGCAGGGAGCTGGAACTGGATGATTTTTAAGGTCCTTTCCAACCCAAAACATTCTATGATTCTATGTTTCCTGTATCTGGCAAGAAATAAACATTTTTTTGAATCCCAGGTATTGTGTTGTGTTTAATAACTGGAGTAGAGACAGGCAAACCTGAGAATTTTATTTCACTCTGTGCTCTGCTATATGTTAAACCCCATGAATTTTTACTTATTTCCTAGTCTCTGTGTTGGTTTCTTAATATTTAATATGGAGGCAATGAATTTTACTAGTTCTGGCAAAAATGCTTCCAGACACCACAGCAAAAAGTTGGTTTAAAAGTGCAAATTAAGTTTACATTTGGGCTTTCATAGGAGAAATCAAAGGATTTCCTAGGCAGAGCAAGAACTCTTGCCCGGAAGCCTGTTTTCATTTGGGCTGGCCCCACTCTGGAGCAGCTCTTGGGCAGCGCCTTGGGTAGCTCCCATGGGGTGCGTCATGAGAAGCTCTGTGTCTGGAATTCCCAATTGATGCTGTTGGACCCGGCCACCCCCTCTCCTGTTGCCTCCCACGGTGCCTGCCAAAGGCTGGTGCTGCTGCTTTGCTGTTGCCTCCTGCAGCCGCCGTAGGAGAGCCCCCGCACAAATGTGTTTGCTTCTGTCTAAAATCTGTGCAGTTTTTAGTAGTATTTCAGCCTCCGGTGCGGGGTTTTGAAACTCCATCACAAGCCACTGTCAGAATATCCTGGAGAAGCTGGAGTGTGGCTTGTATTTATAAAAGTTATTTGTTTGCATGATGCACATGTGCTGATACTGTGAGTCATCCATCCATTTTACTGTGACATTTTCAAGCACAATTACGTGTAGTGGAATTTTTTCAGTAGCTAGCTATGGTGCCCATCTGTGAAATCATCATTCTACTGAGCATTAAAAATAGAGACGAAACTCTTCAGAGAAAATTTTGAATCTACTTAAATGACAGTTTGAAATGTGTTCCTGCAGTCAACAGTTTAAATATTTTCTATCCTAAAAATGGATAGTTTAAATTTAAGGTGATGTAGTCCTGCTATCACCACTTCACCTTGCTAGCACAGTGATACAGTTGGAAAGAATTTTTGGCTAAGAACCCAGTCTGGTGCCCACCAAAGCCAATTCACTTGAGCCTCAAATGACTAGGACTGGCGTAGGCATGTGAGAGTTCTGGAAGATGGATAACACACAGGGTGGAAAGTATTTATTAATAACGGGGGATCACTGGAGAGAAGTGTGAAGACAATCCATGACTGTAGATCTGAGGGAAACAGGGAAGAGATGACAAATAAGACCACTAAGAAATGAAACTTTGAGATAAAGTATATATATAAGAATATCCAGTAACTTCTAAGTGGCTGTATTTTCAGCCTAATATTCAAAAGAAGTTAGGGAAAAGATAAGGTAAACACTGAAAACAGTAAAGAACTACAGCTAGAAGAGGGAACTGCTGGAAGAATATAAATTGTGTTGCTGAGTAATAGCATCCTAATTGAAGCCACAGAAAGCCAAAGAATCTAATTAGTCAGGAAAACACATTACATTCTTAGTAATTTGTTTTGAAAAAATCCAGCTGGATTTTATATTTAACAGATTTTTAGTATGTTCATGGCAGATGATACTGTTTATACTGTTCACATTTGCATATATAGATAATGAAAAATATAGATCAGAGACATATACAAGAAAGCGTTTAATTCAAAATCATGCTTGCACTTGTCCCTTACTACATGGGTACCATGATGCTGGAGATCTCAGCGAGGGAAGACAAGAATGACCAACATGATTGATATGCAGACTTCAATTTATTGGCTTACACGGCTCACTTTTATACCTTATTCTTACATTACCATTACATCACCATAACTACTTGGCTTAATACAATTGGTCAGTTGCATTGCTATGCCTCATATCATTAGTTAGTTTCTTAAAGATTGCACTACCATACCCACACTGGGCACCTTAACCCTTAACAATGCTAGGATTGGATAACACTGTCCTGGGAACTCGAGCCCCAGAACTTCTCAGCTCCCCCTCTCCACCTGCCTCTGAGTTCTTATGGCTGGTGTTTCTTTTACTCCCTAACCCATGGCCTTCAGTTTATCTCGACTCCGTTTCTGTTCTCAGGCAGGCTGCCTTACACCAATGTCTCTGGATTGCTCACAAAATGTCTGTTCTCCCACACCAT
The DNA here is from genome assembly GCA_002631895.1 of Agapornis roseicollis. Lineage (NCBI taxonomy): Eukaryota > Metazoa > Chordata > Aves > Psittaciformes > Psittacidae > Agapornis > Agapornis roseicollis. Next base: position 79,650 of record NDXB01008379.1, on the reverse strand, counting down.
GATATAGAATTCTGCTTACAGGATGGAAAAAATAAATTAGGACTTCCGCTGAGTTGGTAAGCATTACTAGAACTATCAGCCATTTCTTTAACCCACAGGCAATCTGAGACATGCTTGAAGCTGTAGCTCAGTCAAACAAGTATCAGAGCATTGTCTGTGCACCCTGATGTCTTCTCTCCCTCTTTTCCTCCTTCTCTCTTCCTCCCTTCTTCCCTGTTTCTGTACAACTTTTTGCAATGAGATTTTTCCCCAGAATATACAGCTAGATCTCCAGCTAGACTGAAGTAGTGTTACTCACTTCATTTTCATTTAGCTTTCAAAAATTTGTATTTTTGGTGAGCTTAAATGCAAATGATTACATGGCAAGGCCTCAGTGAAGAAGGTTTCTTGTATCTTGAATGCTTTTGTCAAACACTAAATAAAATAAAAAAATAAAAACAATTATGCAGAAGGATAAAAGCCTATTCTTGCAGAAGGCAAATGCAAATTCAGTGCTATATCCTTTTGAAAGATTTTTAACCTATTAAATCTCAAGCATGGATAAGGTCAATAACATGAACAATGAAGCCTCCCTCTCATCATCTTTATTCTATAGTGGATTAATGTATTTTAAAATCCATTTCTGCACTATTTTATCTAGTTTTGAGATCGCAGTTACCAGGCTTTCGGAAGTATGTACTTTTAATAGTTGTCCATATAAATTACTCATAATAACAAAGTGCTGTTTTCAGTTATTTAGAGAGTCACCATCACTTGTACTGACATCTGCAAGGTTCTATTTACTGATCTGACATAAACAATATACAGACATATTTAAATTTCATCATGGTTTTTTTTGATAAAAATTCAAACATCTTCAGACTCAAACTGTAGCTCTGCCATACTTCAGATAAGAAGAATGAAAATAGAAGTCTTTAGACAAAAAGAAGAGAACGCACCTGAAAATATATGCAAAATTAAAAGAAAATGCATAATATGGACAAGAATGAATCCTGCAGGTCCTTGCTTGCAATGTAGTCATCTTTTATTAAAATATTCCTCCCATGTATAATGATAGTAATAGTTTAGTATATATTAGCATACTAATAACTTCAGCTGTACTATTAGAATTAATAGTGGATTAACCTGCATGAGTGAGAATCCCTGCCTTGTTAAGGACTAGGCTAGTTCTGTTGCTTCCCATTTTTTATAAAATTGCGTATGTGTTACGCAAGTTCCTCCCACAGGAGCTGCAATCAGATCTATTCCTTCTTCCTGCAGTGAACCGCTGCACAGTACTGCTGTGTACCATTCCACATGTTCACAGTGGCTGTAGTTTTGGTTAAGTAGGTTTTTCCTTCTGCACAATGCTCCTAAATTCTTACTGGGCTTTTGCTCCTATCATGTCCATAACAGGCTGCTTCTTTGCCCTCCTCTTTCCCTTACAGAGAATAAATCCCTGAAAACCAATAAATATTATTGAGGGGAAATTATGTTTAGTTGCAAATATGCAATAAATGCATGAGAATCATTGAATCATAGAACCAGAGACCGGTTTGGGTTGAAAAGGACCTTCAAGCTCATCCAGTTCCAACCAACCACCATAGGCAGAGACACCTTCCACTAGATCAGATTGCTCAAAGTCCCATGCAACCTGGCCTTCAACACCAACAGGGATGGGGCAGCCACAGCTTCTCTGGGCAACCTGTTCCAGTGTCTCAGTATGATTTTAGTGAATTTTTCTGTGAAATCTCACCATTCTCACAGTGAAGAACTTTTCAATATCTAATCTAGATCTCCCCTCTTTCAGTTTAAAGACATTTCCCTTTGTTCTATCCCTACATGTCCCTGTAGAAAGTTCCTCTCCAGGTTTCTTGTAGGCCTCTTCTAGGTTTTGGAAGGCTGCTAAAAGCTGAGTTTCTTTTTTAATTATAATTCTAATTTTGAAAATACAGTAGGTAATCTGATCTAGCAATAAAGGGCTTGTTAGCTTTTGAAATATGCAAATATGAAGTATGTGCGTATAGGTTTGGACCAACTGTTTTTATGCTTTTCCTGGGAGGTTAACCAAGATTGGATTTGAGACGCATTTGGTAGCTTTCAGTACATACTACTAGGGTCTGTTGTAAGAACTAGGGTTAAAAAATAGGCATTGTTAAGGCCAGAATCCAGGAATTTCATGAAAACATTTGTAAGGGAAGCAGCCCTTTCCTATGGGATGCTTTTTGCTGGTGTTAGATCCAGGACTTATCAGTTATGAATTTCTCAGTAGTGCCTCAGTGCTTAACTTCATAAGCCTCATTTAAAAAACGTGATTTAGATATGTGAGTCTAGATTTGTCAAGGCAATAAGTGCCTAAGCAGGTTAGGCACTAACTCCTGCTAAGCACGTTAGGTGCCTGCTTCCAGTGCCTGCAGTGGTTGTTAGGCAACTAGGCTTGATTTAGATACTTTTGAAAATGTACCAAGCATTTCTGACACCTAAATATCTGACTGTCAGGAAAAGAAGTCCTAATGACTTTCATGGACATTTAAGGCAAGTACCTAAGTACACAGTAGACTGTTTTAATCTGGAGAAACATGTGCTGTAATGATAGAAACCTGCTGAGTGGGTGTGGTGCCTTCCTAATTAAATCTAACCAACAGATTGACTCAGGACTTCAACAGCTGAATCCATCGGGTCAGAAGATTATAAAAAAGGAAGTGGTATTGGTTTGGGTTTTTTTGGTCAGGAGGATTTTCTCTGGTTTATTTTTGCTGCTAATATTTTAACTTATAAAAGCAACACCAAAGGGGGATAGGCTCCATCTAACAGGGGGCTTGTAAAGGTGGAGGATGGGTTTTCTGTGCCATGTCCCTGGGGAATACCAGCTGTATTAAGATTTTACTTCTGTTATGTGTATGTAATTGTTATTTATTAATTTGATGGAGATAGTTGTGGGTGAAAGATGAGTAAGAGGACAGGATCTGAATAAGGAAGTGGTAAAGGAAAAGGATAGTAGGAATAGTTTCACTAATATGTTTTCTTAGCAAAGTAACGCTTTCAGCAAAGGTAAAGTTTTGAAACCATTTGGTTTGATCACAGCATGTTAAAAAAAAATAATCCTGAAATACCCTTTAAAAATATTGGAAAATATTCCTTGCTGAGAAAACAAACTTTAATTTTGAAGCATCAGCTCCGGTTTGAATTTGTGTGTCTATAACCCTGCCTTTGTCTCGTTAGGTATTTTCCATAGTGACGGCAGTGCTGTCTCAGTAGTCGAAGGCAGCTGCCCTGAGCTTTCTCCTTCACCGTACCCCTCCACAGAGCTCTGGTAGCTTCGACACCACTGAAACAAACCCAGAGTGAAAGGTCAGGGTTCTGCGGTGAACGGGGCAGAAAATAAACCTTTTTTAAAGCCGATTTACTTTTTTGGCTAAACTTCGGGAGCCTCGGGCTGAGCCCGCAGGCCGCAGCACGGCGTCCCAGCAGCGCGGGGCGCTCGGGGCTGCAGCTCTCCATGGCGGGGCAGTGTCCCTCCCGGCGCACCTGCCTCGCGGGGCCTGAGCGGACGGGGCCGCGGCCACGGGGCGGCGAGAGAGCAGCGGGAACTGGGGCGTAGGGGAAAGCCGAGTGGAGTGGGAAGCGCCGTGCAGCGGGGAAGGGGTTAAAGCGGCGGCGGCGGCAGCAGCAGCAGCAGCAGCTCTATTTGCGGCTGCCGGAGCTTCAGGCGATTAGAGAGCGGCTCCGCGCCCCCTCCCTGCCCGGCGTGCGGCAGCAGCAGTAGCAGCAGGTGGTGGCGGCGGCGGCGGCAGCAGCAGCAGCAGCGAGGGGGTTAACCCCGTAGCGGCGGCAGGAGGAGGGGGCTGAGGAGCGGGCGGCAGCGGCAGGAGGAGGGGGATTGAGGAGGAGCAGGCAGCTACAGGAGGGGGACTGAGGGGCAGGCAGCGGCAGCAGCAGCAGCCGGGTTGCTAGGGATGGAGAGATCCCGTGTCACCCGGATGTGAGTGTCATGTTGGCCGAAACTCTGAGGGATTTGGCAGCGGCGAAGCAGCAGCGGCAGGAGGAGGAGCAGCTCCTCGCACGTCGCTAGTCACTACCATGGGGGTCGGGTAGAGGGGAGCACAGGGGCAGCACACACCCGGCTCGGTGGGGTGGGGGCGGCTCTGCCCTTTTTTTATTTTCCATTTTCCTCGTACGCACTGGAGAAAGTGGGAATCATGCACCAGCAGCAGCAGCCCGAGCGGCACCCAGAAGGTAAGAGCCGGAGCTCCCACCAAGGGCAGCAGCGTGTGGGGCTGAGGGAAGGGAGGGGGCAGCGGGGGAGGATTTATGAGGGATTTGGGAGTCGGGGGATTAGGGAAGGGTTGGAGGGTGGGGAACGTTTGGGAAGGGAAAGAGATGAGCGGCAGGGCTGGGGGAGCAACCGGGGATGAGGTGAAGGCGGGATAAGGTGCTGCCCTCGGCGTGTGACCAACATGCGCGTCCGTCCCTTGTCCTCGGCCCGTTAACACCGGCTGATTGCTCTGAGGGAGCCCGCGGCTTGCTCCTTGTTTCCCTCGTACTTGTGTAATCGTGGATAAACGTGCCCGGCTCACGGGGGTTCCCCGTGCCGAGGCGAAGGGTCAGGGCAGGGCCGGGGTTGCGATGTGCCCGGTCCCTGTTCGGTGCACGGGGCGAGTCGCGAGGCTTCTCGGTGCTAATCCTCTCCGGCACTGCCACATCGCCCGCGGTTGTTTATAAACGATTCCTCCCCCACAGTTAGCTGCAAATTTGTGGTTTTGCCCCTCATAGGGGCAAGCTTTGTTTCCCCATCCAGTGCTGATGTGGAAGGACTGTGAATAGGTAGATGGATGGGTGATCTGTTTGCGCCGAACCACGGTTCATGGCATCCAGAAGGGCAGGCGGAAGGCAGGGGAGATGGCTGTGCCATAGCAGTTTTATATGGGGGGGGGGGG